>BGPR01002382.1:0-46087 GCA_013235015.1 Araneus ventricosus | reverse complement strand
TATTCCTTTTCAACCATATATAAGCAACGTTTTTACTTTTATTTTTTTGTTTTCAAGATTTATGAGATAATATCCTCGACTTCAAGGGAAACAAATGACATTTCTTTTTATTTTTTGAATTTGGCCTTTAGTGCTGAAAATCGTCAATCTTTCTTCCGAATCATCAACGAAATTCATTCGCGTCACGTGACGTCGATTTTCCGTCCCCTCCCCATTGAAGTTTTCCTCCCCCTCATTTAGAGAGCGCACAGACAGTCCCTTAAAATATTGGCTTCCGTAAAAAGCCCCCGGTCTCATTTCGAAAAATGTTTTAAAACTGCGCGAGGCAGCAGAGAATCGGTTGCGTAATTCTGAGGGAGGGCTGACTTCTGGATATTGTCTGATTGCACAGCAGGACTGAATTGAGGGAGTGAATGGAATTTGTCGAAGATGCATTGCCCTGATACTTCGCATCCTATTCTGTTTTCTAAAGCTTCCGAAAAAGAGATAATATATCACCGAATGTTTTGGAAGACTTTTAATTGGAAAGCTACCCTGCGGAATTGAATTCGACGTTTTGCTGACTTAAAAACTTTTATACAGGAGCCTCGAGGCGGTTTTTGATCTTTCGTTGAAAACCAATAGGATTTTAGAATGCAATAACGAATTAGTATTATGAAAAGAAAATATTTACAACCGTCGTATATTTTAATGTATTAAAATTGTTTCTATATATAGCTATTGTTACTCATGGAATTTAAAGCAAATGTGTTACTTCGTTACATATGGTATGGAGATGTGATTTTGATAATAGATACACATGGTAACATAATTTTTGATGAATTGTGATGACAGAACTCATTTTGTGTGCAGTAGTTCTGCATGGTGTTTCTCGTAAAAAATAATTAAAAAAAACTACTACACAATATATATATATAACAAAACATACAAGAAACAAAGGGAAAAAAAAGACAAAAATTTAATAAATTGAAAAATATCATGGCGCTCATCAGGAAGGGAAGCCCGCCTATGATATTAATAAGTGCTTTTTTCTGCTAACGACATACGAAAAAACGTAAAAATTTGTGACGCTATCCGCTCAAAAAGCACAGACAATTAAAAATGGAAAAATTATGGAATAAAAGACAAATACAATGAAGATGATTTAAAAAATCGGAAGCAAAAATCCGAATACATAAAACCTAGATTAAAAATAATACAGTAATATTCACAAAACAATAAAAATAAAGGAAAAGGCTTACCACTGCCAGGAATAAGCACACGAGACTGTAAGTCGCACGAGGAAATGTCGTCAAACCAGTTATTGTTGTTGAGGAAGAAAAGGGGGAAAAGGCCTTGTCGATAGCCCCTAATTCACCGCTTCAGATATCTTCCCACAAAGTTTTCGGAAATACCATTTTTTAAAAGTTGATCAAACAAAAGCTTTGACTGTCTCGATTTTGAATTTTCATTTGAACAAATAAATTTAATACCAGAAAATTGAGTGAGAATTGTGTTTCTATAAATTTTAATATATATATGATATTCTTCAAGTTAAAATTCATTCTAGTTTTGTCACTATTTTTTAATCGAACCGTAATCTTGCATTTGCTTTTGCCCCTCATAATATTACTCTGCTGGGCATTCATTTCCAGTAATTTTTTTTATCACAACATGCTTCAGAAAATAACCATTGTAAGGTTTTAAAGCGAAGCATTTTCAAACTATGTCATGCCACTAAATTTTGAAATAGGTTTCTTCATTTTTATATATTCCCAAGTATGGAAATTAAACACAGCCACATTATATAGACTATAAATCAAAAATACATCCTCAAAGACCTGGAATTACATTGTACTGATTTAGTAAAGATACACAGTGGACTGTCGCACAACACGGGGGGATCGTGTTATAAGGGAAAGTCCCTTATAACGCGATCTATCAACACGATCGATTATAGTAAGATCCGACGAATTCATGCAAGTTCAAACATGTATCTAAATTGTAACTGCGTATATTGCTAGTGAGATGTTACTTTTTTTCAAACTTTCAACTTCACCGTTCATATAAAAGAAACAAATAAAATAAATGCAACAATTGCTTTTCTAAATGAAAAATAAAAGACTATGAAAATGTTAAATTTTTCTTACGCTTAATATGGGACTGTTTATCGCGCTATGTGAGAACTAGTCACAATTTTTTCATCACGTTATAAGAATGCGCATTACACGGGAGCGCGTTATATGAGAGGCCACTGTATTTCGAAAAGTAGTGAGACAACTTACGATTAAATGTGAATCAGAGTGATGTTTTACTATCTATATAAATACCCTTTTCTTATCTTCTATCTACAACTTCTTTAAGCTTGTTGTTGCTGTGATATTTTACATCAGCCTATTGGCTTTTAAATCCTCTGTCTGCATGTTCTACTAGCAGCTAAATGTGCTTTCATTTAAAATACTTTGTAACTTTTAATAATAAAACAATGCAAAATGAACAATCGCGTAGGTGATCTATTTACTTTGAAACAAAATCTATTTTTATTTGATTAAAGATTTCATGTATTTTTATTTCTTTGTTTATTACGAATACGTGTATTAAAAATTGTTACTCAGTAGGACATATTTGGCTTCAAGGGAACAAATTAAAAATAAAATTAAGATCAATATCAAAATAGCGTAATGAGTGTCGACCTGCATTATCAAAAATAAATATCTACTGTGAAAAAAACTCATAACAAAAAGCTTATTAACTGTTTGAACATGTTCATTATCAATTTCAGTTTGTGTAAATCTCCAACTTTAAACTATTTTAACTAATTTCATTTACTAATTGATTCACAAATCATTGAGGAATTACATCATTTTATTGTTGGCTATGATTTCAGTTTAGCTAGAATATATATATAACAACCTCTTAACTCTTTAATCCCGATGCGACTTTTTTCTTCTAGCAACTTTAAAACCGGGAGTTTTTGGAAGGAAGCGACATGAATTGGACTCGCCCAACCTGGGTGGTCATTTACCCCACCACCCCAACCTCTGTTTTAACCTTCCCTTAAGGCTCACGGAAATGGGCTGCAGTTGGCGAGGATAATTGGACCTCCTGTAACGCTTATCTCCTAAGCGATCTCAGAACCTCACCTCCCCTCAAAAGACGCCAACCGCCTCAGACCGGCCTTCGTTACTGTTAGGGGGGGAATTTTTTAGACCGCCCGAGACCGCTTCGCTCGGTGTGAGAGGGTTAAACATATCTTACTCTACAACGTAATAAAATAAGATATTGGATTTTCTCAATATAACAGTATTTAGAGAATTGTTTAGACAATTTTCTTTTTATCACAGAGGAGAGATCCAAAAAAGTGCGCATTTGTCGCTCTTGCATCCCGTTTCGCTTTATATCGCTAAGTTTTATCAGATTCAGATAACTTCACCTTTCATTGAAATAAATGAATAAAAATGTCAGGTTATTATAAAAATTTTGTATATGTTTATTTATGCCTTCGTAAAATCGTTCGTATAATTCATTATCGATTAATCATCAATCAATTAATCATTTCTTTCTGAATGTGAAGAGAAAAGCGAACCGGGGTTGTTGGTCATTCAAGAGTTCTTTTGTGCCTTTCAGCCGCTGATTCGAACTCTGACAAAGAAGCTGCTATAATGGGTTGCGACCATCAGTAAATGAATCTCTCAGTTCAACAGACTTTAATAAAAATAGTTGATATTATTGCCCATAACAAAACGATTAGAGATTTATTTTTTCCAATTAAAAAACAAACAAAATTGAAAAAAGTTACCTCAAAAAATTTTTGAATAAAATGTCCTCGACTGTCCCGATTTTGACTTAGAAGTATATAGTAGAGAATTAAAAATTTGGAAAATATAAGTTATTTTAAGTTAGATTTAAAATATATTAAAAAATAAGTTAGTTAAAATATAAGTTAGATTTAACTAAAAGAATTAGCTTCTGAAGAATTCTCCTTTGTAACTTCTATTGCACGTAATTACTCTATTTTGATAAATAATATCAGTTCAGCATCGTCATATCTTTGATTATTTTTAGGTTCCATCACGTGTTTCCATCTATTAGTGGGACTGAAAACTAATAACGGAACCTGAAAATATTCAAAGAGATAACGAAGCTGAACTGATATTATTTATCAAAATAATACGAAGAAGATATTATTTATCAAAATAATAGAAGTTACAAAGGAGAATTCTGCTTTTGAACCTGAGACTTTTGGGTCCCGAGTCGAGCATCTTAACCACTAGACAAAAGGAATTCCCGCTGTCCGGAGGTGGATATTGACTTATAAGATGGCGATATTCCTATTCCTAAGAACCTTCATTTCACTGTTAACATCGTCAGATAAACTTGTGTCCGAAAGTTATCATTGCCCATAACAAAACACAATCAGAGATTTATTTTTCCCAATAAAAAAAAACAAAATTGAAAAAGTCACCTCCAAAAAAGCTGCAAGATAAAAACAAACACTTTTTCAAAGAAAATTAGAAATTTTCGAATAAAGTATTTCTTAGATGATTCTTAAAATTCATTTTATCAGAAATAATAGATCAGAGCTTATTTTAATATGTATTTTATATTTCCAAGCTAAACTCCCATACAGAGGGCCCCCTCTGAATGGCCAATTTTCCTTTTATCGCAGGGTGTCAGATGTACAGAGGTTTCACCGTGAAAGCAAACACGCGATTCAATTTTAATAATGATTTTTAATATCTTCCTAGATGTTCCTTCCTTGCAGTAAAAGAAGATTAGATTTCTATTCTAGAAAGAAATCGATACGAAAGAAAATATTTAATCTACCATTTATTTACTACCGTATTCCGATAGGACCAGAAAATTGTCTTGTCCAGAACAAAAACCAAATAAATAACTCTCCGGGCATGTACACTCCAAAGCAAACCATCCATATTCATGGGAGAGTACTGATCTTAAAGTGGGGCGGCATGACCCAGGGCGCATTTATGTCGGCTCAGCCTCTTATCGCATAAATCTGGGTTTTACGAGCGCCCGTCGTTTCAGTCGAACTCTTAATTTCGTTGGAACTTACTTAAGAGAAGAACATTAAAGGGCAGCTCTTTTAAACCCGGGGTCGAAATGACCTGCGTTGCCGCACACAGAATGGTCAGTTCGGCTTTCCACTGGATGGAACTCAATTGTAGGGTTGCCGTAATGATATCGAATGAATATTTTAAATGGAAGAGGAAGAGTATCCAGCTGCGGGTCGTCAAGTCCACTTTTAGGTAGAAGTAATGAAGCAACTAAATACTTTTGAAAAGTGAGTGAGAAACAGGTATAATATATATTTTACAATAGAGTCTCCCTACAACGAAGTCTCCCTACAGCGAATTTCCCCCTATAGTGAATTTTTTAATCGGAATGTTAAATAACATTCAAAATATTCTCCATATAACGAAGTGGTTGTCTCCCTATAACGAATTTTTTCAGACTTTTATCTTTTCGATTTTTGTCATTTTTGAAGAAAGTTGCTAATTTCTGTGCACACAAATCGCTCACACGTGCCTGTTTCTGGAACCACTCGCATTGTTCATTCCAGCGATAACACATAACAATAGAATGCTATGTGAAAGGTAATGCAGTTGTGGGGACCTGGGTTTATACAGAGGGTGCAACATTTCTACGGGTCAAGATTCCAAGAATAGGGGTGGAAACAGCAAATGGATGTGACAA
Organism: Araneus ventricosus; assembly: GCA_013235015.1. Taxonomy (NCBI): domain Eukaryota; kingdom Metazoa; phylum Arthropoda; class Arachnida; order Araneae; family Araneidae; genus Araneus; species Araneus ventricosus. Next base: position 40,393 of record BGPR01002382.1, on the reverse strand, counting down.
TACGCATTTTATGTTTATCCGTACTAGTACATATTATTCTCTAAATTGGTGAATTGTCTTCACTTTTGAGCATTTTGTTTATACAATAAACATTAGTATAATTTTAACAAATTTATAATAAATATTACTTCATTTTTAATTTAAAATCATAATTAAATATTTTTGAACTTATAGCACATACTAAAAGGTTTGTAATATTTACTTAAATTGCAAAAATCTCTAATCTCCGTATAACGAAATTTTCTCTATAGCGAATTTTTCAACTGGAACCAAGCGATTTCGTTATAGGGAGATTCCACTGTATTTTTATAAAATAACGAAAAGAATCTTGGATATTAAGATGTAGTTGAGTTTTAGGTTGAACATCATTTTAGACTGAAATTTTTGATGCATGAATAGGCTTCGAGATATCTTTTAATGCATGAAATTATTATAAGTTCCGGAGCGAGATGGTGGATTTTTAAGTTAAATGAGTTTAAACTGGTGCTTTTTGCCTTGGTTTTGATAAAATAACCAGACATTGTGCATTATCTTATATAGTCATGGTTTTTGACAATTTGTACCGGCTTTGAAAAGTGCCATAAAATGTCCTGGAGTGTCCCGATTTTGACTTACAAGTATATAATTGATAATCAAAAATTTGGAAAATATAAGTTAGATTTAAATAAAAATATTAGCTTCTTCAGAATTCTCCTTTGTAACTTCTATTGCACGTAATTACTCTATTTTGATAAATAATATCAGTTCAGCATTTTTATCTCTTTGAATATTTTCAGGTTCCTTTATGTGTCGACTCGCTCTATTATTAAAATCATTAGATTCTTGAATTACCCGGGACAGCCCTGTTTTTGACTCTTTGCCAACTTCTCTTCCCCCCCCCCTATATCTAGTTCTTAAGGTTTTGAAGTTCAGAAAAATTGGCAACTTTTTTTACTGTTGAAAAATTTAATTCTGAAAGTGATGAAAAAGTAACTACTTCTATAAACAAAGTCCAGTATGTTCTTCAATAGTCGATGCCTCGATTAATCCGGACATATTTTTAATCCTGCTGAAAAATAATGAGTAATAATAATAATAATGTTCCCACTCTTTTTTAACTTCCCTAAATTCCCCAGAAGTTTCAGGAGCAACCTCGTAAAAATGTTTAAGTGTAAACTGAAACTTTGTTTTTAGAAACCACCTCAGTATCACCATCTGTTGGGGAATATATGAGCATATTGTGTGTAATATGGCAGTAATGCAACAAATCGACTTGAAGAGCTTACTGTGGAAAAGACAGCGCCTTTTGGGTTTGTTGCAGATATGCAACACTGTGACATAAAGGGTTTAATCTGTCGGAAGTCAGCCTTGACGGATTTAGCTTGCACTAGGGCCACGTACACTGCGATCTTTGGTCTCAAACCGCTTACTGTCTGGTGCCGAATTCAAGACTCTGCTAGTGAGCCACCGAGGCTTCGAAACATTTTTGGATTAGTTTATCTAGATTAACGTCCCGTTTCGAAGTTATATGAATGCTATTTTGGGTCAGGCCTTGTAAGTTTGAACAGTGATTAGATGACGAGGACAACACCTGAGTCGGCATCCCCTCTTTAAATTTCGGTATCACTCTAGCGGCAGAACGAAGCATCCCTGGATATGAATTAAATGTGTGATTTACTGAAGAGTCGGGTTATTTCCCAGATTCTTTGAAAAGGAAAAAGAACTATTTCGAATTCAATTTTTTTTTAAAAAAATTCTAGGGTATAACTTTCGGCTCAGGTAATTCATAATGCATAACCTTCTTGCCTTTCTATTATCCTAGATTGGCTATTTCTACACTCTTAGATTGGCTAATGAGCCACTGTTAATACATTAACATCCACCAGTCGGATGAATTTTTGCGTTCATTAACTTGACTGCCATACTTGCCTTTTCAGAAAATCATTTTTATTCGTTTTCCTTTATAAGTCAACAAATTTTATGATGCATATTACTCTTCTTATTCAAGTGCATTGGCCAAAGATATATACAAGTATAATGCATCTGTGGAAGAGATCCATCACCCACAAGGCTAGATGCAGAACTTATTGATATTTAAAAAAAGAACCCAAAGATTGATCTCAAGAGATAAAAGCAGGACTCGCCTGATAAATGGAAGTGGAACGATGTCCAGTTAGATTTTATGTTTTTAGTAGTTCCTGCCAATGTCTGTCTGGAGAGAAGCGAAAAAAGGTTTTATAGTTCTCAAAATGGCATTCGGTTGGTGGGAAGGAAGAATGTATGGCGTCATCCCGGTTCTTCCATTTTCTCATCGTCGCATCTTTTGTCCATTTCTGAATATGTAATGAGGTAATTTTTATTCCTCTCCTCTTTTTTTCCTCCGTGTTGACGGCTCAGTTTACATCCTTTTCCCCTATTCGCTGCGAGATCCAAATCTCCCTGTTTATATTTTACGATGCTCCATTTTGCGAAATAATCTGGGATCAGGCAAAAAAAGCTTCGTGAAAAAACCTGAGAGATAACTACCCTCCTTCCTTCGGTCCTCTCTCTCTCTGAAATACAAAGTTCGGACTTACCACGTCACATTGCATTATACATATGGGGATATATGACAGGACAGGCTTTTTATGAATGCATTGCTATAACAGTGTGGAGGAAAGAACATTTTTAGCAACTTCTATACGATGTGAAGCGGTTTACAGGAATTCTTAGGATATTTTTTATACTCCTGTTATTGTATGCCCCTGCTTTTCTCTAAAACTGTTAAACATTTATAAGAAATACTAGAGATTCAGTATAACTTTGGTCTAAATTTTTACTCATTTGTACTTACGACTGTACTTTAAAAGATTTACTGGTAGAAATGGTGGTAAGAAAGAAGTTTCTTCTAACCGATTTGTGATTGTTTAGATGGAATAGGTCATAAAATATTTTCACCAAGTTTGAGAATGTGAAGTTTTTGAATTGAATAGAAAAACAAATCGTTTTTTTTTTTTTTTGAACGAGTGAGAAGTGAAGATAAGTAGCGGATGTTGGATAAGGTTGCTCAAGTCGTACCGATACCATTCTCACTTTATTTTCGTTATTAGCATCGGCGATGTTAATTCCATTATTTAGAACGGAGCTTCGATGCGTTACAACCTCGAAGAAAAAGACGTTTTCGGTAGCTTTCTTATCGTGCCTATTTCGTAAGACGTAGAGCAATGAATATTATAAATAAAATGTTATAGGGTATCATTCTGTGCTATTAGAATAATTGCTTTTATGTAACTATGGCGCTCTGGTTCCATTAATTCTTGGTACTTTTCGTTAGCTGGGTTCAAATGTCGCCAATTGTGAACAACCAAGTCGCCAAGAACGAAGCGATTTTCCGTTAGCCGTGCGCAAATGTCGCCAATTGTGAACCAAACGCTAGCCAAGTCGCCAAGAGAATGGTTGTAAGAAATTTGGCGGAATTCTACATTATTTGGCGATTTTTCGCTTGCGCCCGGCTAACGGAAAAGTACCTAATTCTTTTATAATTGCTTATTTAAAATATTACACGTGGCGTTGCTAAAGTTGTACCTCAGACGATGCTTAAGTCGTACCAGGTAAGCATTAAGGATCTCTTCTGCATCTAGAGATACATATCATTTATAAAAAGAGAATATTGTTCTTTTTAATATGTAATGTTAAATGTGCTTTTCCTAATTTTTAGGCAGGGTCCATAAATGTGGCAAAACGTACAGGTAATATTCAGAGACAAAAAGATATGGACGAGGCGTTATGAAAATTGCCCAATGGTGATATGGGCTTCAATGAAAGTATAATATTCCTAAACCGAAACTGTGACGTCACCTCTAAAACTAAATAAACATTTTGAATTTGTAAAACCGAAAGGTTTGACTGAGTATTAACTCAAGACCGAAAAGTTTACTCAAAGAATAGAAATACAGGGTGTTTTGCTTCATTTGCGTCCAAGGTACGACTTAAGTCACAGGTGGTACGACTTAAGAACCGATTTCCTTAGTCGTAGCGATGTTATTACTTTTGAATTTGTTTATTTCCTTCGACATAGTATGTGTATCTTCAACTTTCTTGTAATAAATAGGTGCAATATTCATAGAAGTTGTGAATAACACAAAATTTAATCCTTCATTTAGTAAAACCTACAATTTGTAGACTTTTTTTCTTAGGGGACACGACTTAAGCAACCTTACCCCATGTTTATAAAGAAAACCAGCGGAAGTGCTTTCCCATGACTTTCCCGTACTCATACACAATATGGCAAGTTTTGTGTTTAGCTTGGTCGTACATTGAAGAAAACTGAGCATGCACTTTGATGGAATAACTCTTCCTTTTGCCAGATTTAGTCAAAAATATGAAACACTTCTATAATTTTTGTGTGAAGACCAGAGGCGGCCCGAGGCCCGGGCGCCAAAGCGGGAATATGAATAAAAAAATTAATTTAATAGACTTGAGAAATAAAACCATATATTTTTAAAATTTGTTAAATGTAGTTTTGTTTCAAGAAGATCACTATATCGTCGCCATTCTGGCGGAAATCATTAAGTCCACTAAAATCTTTTGAGAGGTTACTGCAGTCAATTAGAATTTGCAATTAATTATTTCGTGATGGAAACCTGTTATTTAAACTTCAGTAAACCAACCGTTGTAGTTACAAATCTGAAACATAATTTTTACTATTTATCATAACGACTCAAAATTAATTAAGTTTAAACTAACCTCATCTCAAAACTAAAGTTTGGGACTTAATGACTTCTGCCTGAACGACGATTATATTATAATATTCAACATAGTTGAAGTTTAAAAAATTTCACCATAATGTTATTAAGCTGTATTTGCAGGTGAAATGTATGGTGGCCTAGTGGTAAGTTCTGGACCTCGGACCGGAGGGTCGCCGGTTCGAAACCCGATTCCATTGGAAAAAAGCCGCCGTGTATGGGGCCTGTTGCACGTTAAATCATACGTAGTGCCAAATGTCCTCACGTTGGTGTGGCGCGGAAGTTTGGAGAGGGGGTGCCAGATCAGGTGTCGTCCTCGTCATCTGACCGCGGTTCAAAATTACGGAGTCCGTCCCTAAATAGCCCTCGTGTTGCTTCAAAACGGGACGTTAATATAACTAAACTAAAACTTTGCTATTGTAGAGAAATGGTCATCTGATTAGATAGAAGATGTGAATCGGAGGCGTGAGTTCAAGTGCGTGATCAGCAGCCAACGTGTTAAAACATAGAGACCCGCTGAAATCTCGAGGTTGAATTTTTTGACGACTATAATATTTTCTCTTTGTATACGTGAAAGTAATAATAATGGATCGTAAACGATCTTGGACAATGGATTGTATCAACGATCGGTCAAAGGATATCGGTAGCAAAGTCTAGTCTTCACTCGTAGAAAGTTTTGATGCCCAATTAGTGGGATTGGAAGCAGTGGCGAATGCAGCCCCCCACCCCAGAACTAAACCAAAATTCTGGATTTTATTTAAAATCACTACAACTGTTTGTTCTTAATTTTCATTCTTTTTTTAAAAAAAATAATAAAAAAAATCGTGACAACATTGCTTTCTGGCTTGACAGGCTCGAAAATTCAGTCATTTCATTTGTACTTGTAGCGTTGACGCGGCCGGAAAATTTTTTTGGCCAGCTATTTCATTGTATTTTTTTATTAAATTATCGAAAGTATTGTAGTGTTCTTTATGATTCTTATTGTCAGATGAGGAAAGTCTGTAAAGTTAAGGTGTTTTGGTTTACATAAGCCAAGAGATTTGATATTCGTCACTACGATGCAAAATTTTTATGTCCTCAGCCCCCCCCCCCGACCCGAATCCTGGATTCGCCACTGATTGGAAGGATGTCATTTATTATGAACTGATTCCACAAGGTGAAACAAAGGGGTCTATTCTGGTACCCCCGGTTGGGTTGGGAGACGTCACTTTTTCCGCACGTTAACAACGGAAAAAGTGACGTCTCCCAACCCAACCGGGGGTACCAGAATAGACCCGAAAGAGTGTAATACTGTTCCCAACTGGGCAAATTAAATTAAACAATCGCCACAAAACAGCATGAGAACAGACGAGGCGTCGTTTTCCAGCACAAAAACACCAGGCCCCATGTGTCTTGAACCGTCAGGAACAAATTGCTGCCTGCTTCGTTAAAAAGTTCTCTTCGCGGTAAAAATTTAACACAATAACTGACATAAAAATACATTTAGAACGATATTTTGCTGGCAAACACCAGAAATTCTGGAAAGATGGCATTATTCGGCTTCCGGAGATATAGAATAAAATGGATTATACATAATTCAATAACATTAAAAGTGTTGTGCATATATTATTTCCTTATAGAACGAAATAAATTTTTTGGAGCAACCTTAGTTTTTTAAATTATGTCAGATGTCTTGACATGGGAAAATTTTATTCGTAAGAGCATTAGGTATCGTTGGGCGTTATTTTATATGTTGTATTGATTTGATTTTTTTTTATCATGACTGAACGACGATTGCAGAAAGGTGGTGTTTAGAACTTCCAGAGGATATTTTGAATCAGTAAAATTAATAAACTGGCAGAAGAGGAATTCTAAAATTCAAAATGGATCTATAGCCAGTGTTGTTTATGTTGTGTGCAATTCCACTTGATTTGTTTAAACTAGATGAGTGGGGAGTGCACCATAATGATGAATACATTTTAGATAGAGGAATTTTAAATGAGAGTAAAATGTGCATGCGTTTCATTTATTTCAGTATTTTTCGACGGTAAAAATATACTTCTAAAGTACTATCAGTTTCAGTAGTTTCTGAAAGCAAAGGCTGAGACCAATTGAGTTTTACTCAATTCTGCACTGTTTTTGACCATTTTATGAAGAAAAAAAACAATTAAATAATACATCGAACGAAATTGAATCAATATTAGAATGCTCACATAACAGCTGCTTTTATCGAAAACAGCTGTTGTATAACAGCTGCCCTTTCACGGGAAACCGCAAACACCATGCAACATTTAGGCAGAATAAGACCATTTTTGTTCTTCGCGTTGATAAATGAGTCGGCATCATCTCTGAACGTGAGTTCAGAATAATGCGAACCAACTGAGTGCCTCAACGTGACTGACCGCTTGAAAAGTCACTTTTGTTGAGTAGCCCGCCGTTTGTGTGAAATGTTTCGAAGCTGATTTCACTGAGAGACCTTCAGGAGGAATTTTCTAAAAGCCCTCTTTCCAGAAGAGGGGAGCACTTGCAAACATCAGGCTTCTTCTCCGTGGTTTCTGAAACATAGGAGGCAATGAAGGGAGACGCTTCTCTGACCTCTCACGTTTCGTGGCGTTCACCAAATCTCTTTCAGTCCACTTTCTGTGATTTCTGTTGGTCGAGGTCCTCCCAGCCACGTCTGTTGTTTCCGAGGAAAGTTAGGAGGAAAGAGTTTCTATCAGAGCTCGATAAATATTGCACATCGCATTGTTCCAGATTTGCAAAAGTTTAAAGTTTTTATTACACATTCTAAACAAGTATTTATCTGCTTCGAGCCTTAATTGTTGTTATTAGTATTAATCCACAGGGAGGGAACCGACTTGATAAGGTTGAAGGTTAAGGTATCCGACGGTGTTCGGAGACATTTTTTTGAAAAATAACTTATATATATTTTAATGTTATTCAACTGCATATGTTTTAAAACTATGAAAATATTGTAAAATTAGTCTTTCAAAATAATACTTTTTTAAATAACACTGAGAAATTTGAGGAAAAATGACTAAAATATTTCCTTACGCTAACAGCCATAGACAAAATCGTATTCTAAATATACATAAATCCTTGTAGGGGTACATTTTTAAGACAGTCATCTGTGTTATGCTCTAAAATATCTCTTGTACTTCAAAATAGTTTAGAGATATAGCTGAATATAGTTACTAAACTGGTAATTTTTCATAAAAAATGCTTTCCGTTTAAATTTTAAGCACTTAAAAATAATACTTGATTTTAAAACTGACCTTAGTTTTTAGAGGAAAACATCAAGTATGTTACAGAAAACAATCTCAGAAAATTTCATATCAATACTTGAATAACTTTTTGAGAAATCATTGTTACGGTCGACAGTTTTCCTCAAAAATATCATCTCTCAGAAAACACATTTAAAATTTTCATGCAACATAAAATAATGCTTACAGTTCGGTAATAAAACGGCTGTAACTCCATTTGTAATTCACGTAGAGTAAAAAGTGAGACAGTTTTAGAAAGCTGGTTAAACAGGCTACAAAATTAAGTCATAAAAAGATTTTTGATAATTTCATCAAAAACGACGATTTTAAAGCAGTCGGATACCTTAAATGTCTTCCTGGCGACTCTCTCTTATAATAACGGAGAACTAACGAAAAGAGAGAGAAAGAGAAATATTAACATAACTAATAGACACTATAAATTATCCACAGAGAATGCTGCGAGAACAAATGGACTTGTGGAACGGAATAATGGCGCTTATTTGGTTCTATGAGCATGTCATGCCTTCTTTTGTTCAAAATATTCATTATGGCAATTATTCTTATCAAAGATCTTTTATTTTGATAATGTTTTCATATGACGTCGATAGATTTTGAACAATGGGTTTGGTAGTGGGCAAAGTTTTTGACTAAGGGCTATTAGTCAGATACGCCTCGTCTCCTCAGACACATCCATCGTTGGGAATATAAGCAAAAACTGTGAAGATTGGTAATAAAACGTGCTCATGTCCTGTGATCTACGAATTGTTTCCTTTTTTCAAATGATTCCCGGTTAGTAGTTGCTTCATATAATAATCGGAAGGTCCGACTGTTCGTTTTCAATATGTACCATCAGAAAGGGGTAGAGCTTTCCGTTCTAAGTTTCCAATTCGAACATTAGAAATATAATTTAACCTGAACTAGCTAGAAGAAGAAGCTTAGTGATGAGGCACAACGGAGGGGGGATTATAGGTGCCCCAGATGCCACTCTTAGCTTCATGGAAGCAAAATATTGTAATGAATCTGTAAATACGTTTCTCGGCCTTGTTTGTCTTATGGAAGGAAAGAACAATTTACAGAGATTCGTAATGGTAGGAAAACCAAAGACCCCCGACCTTGGCGACTTTTGCGAAAAATGGAGGTTCTAGAAAGTACAAGAATTATGACCCTGTCTCTAGTAGGTACAGAGATGTAGAGTTTTTTCTAGAGGATTCTATGTGACTTCACGCCTTGTTGGTAAAGCTGTATAAATACGGACAAGCTCAATCGAGTTGATAATCTCTTTGGAGTTTTGTTAGTAGTGCGAATTGGTCAGCTGTTAGACGCTGAGCGCTATTCATAGAGCTATTTATGTTATTATTAGTGATTTGCTTTCTGCTTGTGTTGCTAATTTGTACCAAAGCTGTTTTTCTTGTTACTGTGTTCCGTTTTTTCTGGAATATTCGTGGAATAAAGCGTCATTTTCCATTACCCAGCTTGTTGGACTTCTTTCACCGCACACCCACTGATGATTTTCGAGAAAATATTAAAGTGTGCCGGTCACTTTTTAAAGTTAAGTATGACGAGGGGTTAAAAAATAATAATAAACCCCGGGCGCCATTTACTTTTGCTACGTTACTGATGGCTGACTCTTGGTGAAGGAACCGTATTATGCCCCTAGCTCCAATTACCCTTTCTACGATACTGATGAAAAGTTCTAATAAAATTTGAAATACAGAACGTACTTTTCTTTAGAGCTTCACTCTTCTTCTATCCTCGTGGTTTTTGTTTAATCAGCATATGTACCTAAAAGTGATGAAGCAGTAATCAAACAATTAAAAAGCTTATTTTGATTTCATTATTATTTATATTCAGCAGACATTTAAAAGGAAAAATATAATGTCGTCTATTTATTTCGAGGATTTAATTGTTGCGTAGAATTTATGAAATCTATTGGAGATTTGCTTCGCGTATGTAATCAATTCACGCTCATCACAGCAAGGGTGTAGTGGAGTTAGCACACATCGACACTGCTTTTTACTTTCTCTTATACGAAGTAACAAAGAGAAAGTATTGTAATCGTCAAAAAATTCGAACTCGATATTTTGACGGATCTCTACGTTTTAGACCTCCCTCAGTCCGAAAAACACAATTTTGGAATTATGTCTGTCTGTGAACACGATAACTCGAAAACTATTAGAGCTACGGGGATGAAATTTGGTATGTGGTCTTTAAACATAATTTATAGGTTTCTACCAAATTTTGGACAAAATCTGTATACGGGAAGTCTGTCTGTCTGTCCGCGGTCATGTGAACACTAAAACTTGAATAGCTAGATGGATAAAATTTGGTAAACAGTTTTATCATCACGAATTTTAGGTCCGTATCAAAGTTTGGACCAAATCCGTCGAAGGGTTGATGGTCTGTCGGTCTGTATAATTTACTTTTGAAAAGAATCCGTCATCTCCCCGCGCATGCGTACTGGAAGCAATCTTCTGTGCACTCGAAGGCTATGGAGCGAATTACGTCAGTTTGTCCTTGACACGGCAAGAGCGGAAAATCGGTAGGCATCTCTTTGAATTTGATTCTTTGCCTAGATATTTTTCAATCACTGTAATGAAAAACCTTCTGATAGTCATTGGATTCTGGGTAAAAGTAGATTCGAATTTTTTTATCCAGCGGTGGGAGGGGAAACAGCACCTTTATGGGGAAGTATACGAGAAAGTTTAGGGGAGAACACTCCCGCGGGTTTATCATGAGACATAAATAAGAAAAAATTATGAAAACGTCCTTTATACAACGCGATTTTTGTCACCCAGGTCAGAGCGTCTCGGCAATGCTTATTTTCCAATTACACCATTGCATCACAGTCACGTGATCAAATACCACTGTGCATGTCATCTAACATCGTATTGCACGTTATCTTATATTGTGTCGTAATATTACAAACAATAAAATTCCAAATTTATTTTGCTGCGGAGCACTTGTCACGTGACACACAGGCGTGTGTCACGTGAGCATGGACAGTATTTTGCCTTCTACATCTTACTACAATAACTGTCTTTCTTCATAGAACAACTTACGCCCAAACAGGTTGAAGGCGGAAGCTTTTTATGTGTGATCTCATTTTCGTTTCTAAAAATTTTGTCATGACCCCATCACTCAAAAATAAATAAAAAAATGAAATATTTATAAGTGATAAATAAAAAAAATCGATTTAAGTTTTTCAGCAAATGTTTTGATTTAAACGCTTGAAATCGAGATGATTTCAAAATAATTTTTGCTTCCAAATATTAAGATTCTGAAAGAAGAGGGTAATAAGAATGTTTTACAGACGCAGTATTGTTTATGGAACTTCACTTGGGGACAAGGCCCCAGTTTGTCCCCAATTTCGAGTGCGAAGAGAAACAGCAGGGGGAGTGTTCTCCCCTAAACTTTCTCGAATACTTCCCCAAAAAGGTGCCGTTTCCCCTTCCCCCGCGTGGCTAAAATATTTCGAACCTACTGTTACCCAGAATCCAATGACTATCAGAAGGTTTTTCATTATAGTGATTTAAAAATATCTAGGTAAAGAATCAAATTCGAAGAGAGGCGTACCGATTTTCCGCTCTTACCGGCTCAAGGACAAACTGACGTAATTCGCTGCATAGCTTTCGCGAACACAGAAGATTGCTTCCAGTAAGCATGCGCGTGGAGATAACTTTTGAAAAGAATCCGTTAATTATACAGACAGACAGACAGTCAACCCTTTGACGGATTTGGCCCAAAATTTTATACGGACCTACATTCACGATGATAAAACTGTGTACCAAATTTGATCCATCTAGCTATTCAAGTTTTTGAGTTATAGTGTTCGAATGACCGCGGACAGACAGACAGGCATACTTCCTGTAGACGAATTTTGTCCAAAATTTGATAGAAACCTACAAATTATGTGTAAAGATCACATACCAAATTTCATCCCCGTAGCTCTAATAGTTTTCGAGTTATCGTGTTCACAGACAGACATAATTCCAAAATTGTGTTTTTCGGACTCAGGGAGGTCTAAAACGTGGAGATTCGTCAAAATCTCGAGTTCGAATTTTTTGACGATTACAATACTTTCTTTTTCTATACTTCGTATACGAGAAAGTAATAAGTACCGAAAGTTTAAAAAATCAAAATGCTGGATTTCCGAATTAATAGATAGTGATGAAATCGGAAAAATGCAATCCGTACAGTCAGTTTTTAAAAGCTAACAAACTTTACAAAAAATAATTAATAAGGTTCAATTGAGGGCACAAAATTTGCGGTTTGTTTGAAGTGTGGATTGGCGTGGCGATAAAGAGCCAAATCAGTTGTACTGCGCCAAAAGAAATAGCAACGTTTAACGCCTAACGCACGTCTTCTTTTTTGGAATGATATTTTTTGTTTCAGAACTCTTCCAACAAAAATAAAATGACAATCCTGTGTTACTAAGAATCTTTTCTACGTTCCGTTTGAAACTCTGAGCTTTATTTTCCCTTCCAACTTCCACCTTTTTTTTTCTCTTTCTTTTTTTCTTCCTTTATTTTCTTTTTTCTTAAAGTGTTGATGTTTGTTGCAACTTGTAAAAAAAGTACTTCCTCAGCTTGGAAGTAACGATGCAAGCAAAAGCGTGTTGGTTATTCTTGAAATAAATAATTGAACACGTTTTGAAAGATGCTTTCTTTAAATTCTTCTTCTGTAAGATTTGTTATTCTTTGGATCAACCTGCATTAAATTATTTTATTTGGTACAAACATAATTCTGACTTTTATTGTTTTTATTTTCTGAAAACAAGAAAACAGCTTTATTTAAGTTTTGGAAAGTTTAGGAAATCAGATATTTTTTAAGATTCTTTGACATTTGTAAATCGGTTTTGAAAAGAAAGCTTGTAGAAAATATTTTATATATTTCTTTTAAAGTTGCGAGCACGTTTAGCAAAAAGAGAAAAGTCAACAACTTCCTTCCTTTTTTTTCTTGCTTGCAGCACTAAGAAACCAGTGCGGAATATTCAGTTTTTGTTTACTTTGATTGGTTTGTTTTGTTTGAGTTCTATGGCGCAAAAATAACTTTTGGATATTTTGCAGCAATCTCAACGTTAAATAATAAATATAAATAAGAATCATGCTTGAATCCAATAAAGCACGTTAAACCGAAACAGATAAATCTGTATGAAAGAATAAATTTGTGAACTGTAAGGTTATTTTGGGAAATTCTGGAAATAACACAAATCAGGATAAGTGAAGTATTCTTGAAAAATATTTGCAGATAGCAAAGCTTGGGCATTTAGGAAAAATACATAAAACAGATAAAGAACAGACATGTATTCTACATAAAGGCGCAATACATAATAGACAATACATAATACAATACATAATAAAGGCAAAGTACATAAATGTCTATAGTCATGGTGAGTTGTGTCAAACTTTCTGCTCTAGTGAAAGCTAAAAATGCATAAATAGGTTTATATCATGCTTAATTGAATTAAACGTGTTATGAATCTGAAGCTGTCGCGATCTATGAAATTAAATTAAAGGTACAAATTAAATTATGAAAATTATATAATATCTAACCCAGTGAGAATATTGAGTTCCTCAGGGCACCGAGGCACACACTTTGGAAACCACTAACATATTAGATAAAACCGACTTTATGCAAAATTGTTCCATTACCACAAGATGCACTGCAAGTTGAAAACTGAAGGATCAACAGAAAAATAAAAAGAAAATACATTAATCTGAAAGGTAAGTTAATGAAATATTGCTCGAAATGCATGATAGTATGACGAAATATTGATTCACAAACAAGATGCATAATTAGATATTGCTATCGTGTATAATATCGTGTCGACAAACAAACAGAATAAAAGCAATAATTTCCAATTGTCCATATATTTAGCCCATGCTGGTTTTAAAAACTCAGCTTCTTAAATCACAAGATTAAGCATTTAATATAAACGTTTTTTCAGATCTAAGAAACACAACCGAAAGCGTTTTAGTCAACATTACTCAAGATGATTTGACATCAGAAATTTTTAAAGAAGTAATTCATTTTAACATTTTCGAACATTTAAGAATTCGAGTTCAAAATGAATTTAAAATAAAGTTCAGTTTTTTTTCTCTTTGCTTCAAAAATGAATAAATCTTTGCCCTGGCCCTAACCTCAAAATATTTAAAGCAGGGCATTTTCTTTTCAAAAGGTTAGTAGAAACCACCAATGAACTTTCCCGCCAAAATCGATCAAAGCATGAAATAATCAAAAGTGACATTCCATTCGTTTTGCTTCTCCGAACCAATTGGAATTTGATTAACGAGCAAATATTCCTTTTCTCCGTCAGCGACAGATGGCGTGTGTTCCGACCGACGTTTTAATTATCCGGCTTTCTCTCTAGTGTGCGGAAAACACGAAGGAATTTCGATTACTCTCTACTTAAAACTGATTTTTACGCACCGACATCTGCGCCAATTACGCTGCGGTTGGTGACAAAAGTAAAACTAATTTGCGAATTGGAACTATGTTCTTCCTGCTCATATTTCATGTGCCAATCACTGCAAATTGAGATCGTCAGTAAAAAAATTATGCAGATGCAATACTGCCACATCAATTCTTAATTTTAACAGGAGTTTAAATATTTTCTGAAAGGCATCGTGATTTTTGTATTGTATTGATAGATTCTTTTTAACATTATTCCGTGGCTAAGAAATATATCTGTAAACGGAATTCTCGGTTCGAATGTAAACTCTTTCTTTTATTTTTTAAGCACATGCAAATGTTTACTCTCTTGCTCAACAGGGAAAGAGAAATAAAAATAGTTCTAAAGCTCTTTTTTTATAATCAAGAATGTTAATATTCGTTCAGTCAGCGCAGAATTGACAAACACTTCTTTTCCAAGTTATCAGAAGATTTCCGGACAATTTACTTTACAAAATACTTTCTTATTTGTAAATTTTTTTTTAACATTTGTCCAGATCCATTGTAAATAAAATGCAAAATAAAGAATATTATTTATCATGACAAGAGCAGAAAGGGAACATTGTTATTTTCTCATGATAAGAAGACGAGAACGGAAATATGCCTGTAAAGTTTCATTGATGTGGCCAAGATGATAACAATGGAGTCATTCATGCCCACGCGATATTATACATTAAATGAAAACGCAAATTTTAATCTACACCAAAGCACATCTTCAAGGAGAAAAGAAGATGTGACATCGAAGAACACCGTATGACAACATGTATATATATGTTCGATAATATTTAGAGTTACGTTCATCATGTGAGTTGACTACGCGCTTTTTACTTTCTCGTATACGAAGTATACAAAGAGAAAGTATCTTAATCGTCAAAAAATTCGAACTCGAGATTTTGACGAATCTCCACGTTTTAGACCTCCCTGAGTCCGAAAAACACAATTTCGGAATTATGTCTGTCTGTCTGTGAACACGATAACTCGAAAACTATTGGAGATACAGGGTTGAAATTTGGTATGTGAACTTGATATATAATTTATATGTTTCTGGCAAATTTTGGACAAACTCCGTACCCGGGAAGTCTGTCTGCGGTCATGTGAACACTATAACTCAAACTTGAATAGCTAGATGGATAAAATTTAGTACGCAGGTTTATCATCATGAATGTAGGTCCGTATCAAATTTTGGACCAAATCCGTCAAAGGGTGACTGTCTGTCGGTATGTATAATCGCATACTTGTAAAAATTATATCTCCTAAACCCTTTGGCTTAGATAAATAAAAATTGGTATGACGTTTGCTAATATTAATTATAGATCTGTGCTCAAATTTCGTTTCAATGCGTTGAAAAAAAGTTGTTTAAATTGCATATTTGGTTGAAAATGCACATCGCGACTCTGTGTTGGCGAGCGTTTAGCTTATTTTACTCAAGTTAGTATAATTGGCTTTTGACCTTGGCGGTCTACGAAATTGTAGCTTCGGATGCTCTTCTGAAATTATGGCAACCCCCTGAACCCGAAACTTCGTTCTGACATTCTCCAGATGGAAGGTATGGTGAAATTTTGCGTGATATTTGTAGTAAGATTTCGTTCTCAAAAACTTTAAATAAAGTTGTGGTACCTCAGCCCGCGTAAAAATTGAGAACTTACGCATTTTTTAAAATTGTTATCATTTTCCTTTTACACATAACCATAAAAAATGGGCGCAAGTCATTTTAAAATTATAATGACTCAGAGTTTAGGAAGCAAACGGGACAAATAGTATACGGGACGTATGGCAACCCTAGTTACAAGGAAAATGACACTTTTTTGGGAAGTATACGAGAAAGTTTAGGGGAAACCACTCCCGCTAGTTATCTTAGAAATTATTTTGTATAAATTTAATCTGCAATATTTGTCCTCGTTGAAATGATTCAGATAAATATATTCAGATAAACTTGAAATTTCATAGCCGTAATTTGTTAAATCAGGTAACAGTTATAAATGGAAAATTTGCTGATTGAGTATAAATGGACATAGCTTTATGTAATAATAATACACATTTATTCAGATGTTAGATATACTTTTTTTTTGTTTTGTATAATTTTTTAATGAACATAACTTTATATATTCTGTTATTTTTCGTTGTTTTAGAATTTCAATCTTTTAATCGAGAGCGATTTTTTAAAAACTTTTCTTCCGTATAAAAACGCAGACTCTTTTTAATTGTCATTCACAAGCAGCGCTTGCGATTAAGTCCAAATACTTTTGCAATGAAGCGAATTGCTGTTTATATGAAACGCAATAACAGCGTCGACCGCTAAACAATACGGAATCTCTGAAATGCGATACTTACGTTGCCGAAGCAAAAGCGTTAAACTGTTTGACCTCATGTAAGTAATGCCAGTCAATTACTCACATTTTGTTCCTATGGTAACCTTAATAGAGATGCCCTGCCTAAGCATCCAGGCGAACTGAACGACAGCCGCTGCAATAGCTCGAGCATTGAGGCTGAAGTCTTTGTAGCTATTACAGGCCACGGCCTGACCCTCCCGAAGGAGGTACGTAGTATCATTGGAAAGAGGTAATTCCCCGCTTCTTAAGTAACTCCCTTTTCTTAAAGCATATTTCTTCCGAAGGGGTAATTCCCCCTCTTCTTTATCCGGAGGCTTCTCATCTACGTACTCGTGGTGCCCCCGGGGGAGTGTTCTTATGGTAAAGCTCCCTTATTCCGGGTTGGGAAAGAAACTATATTCTTTCATAAGTTTAGTTTAATAAGATTAAAGTTTTTCTTTGAAACTTCACGAAGTCATTTTTGGGCAGATGTCGTCATTTTAAACCGAGGCCAGAGGATAAGGAAGACACCTGGACCGATAACCCACCTCCAAACTTCCACACCACACGGTGGGGAGGATGTATTTAAAGTGCGCCAGGTTCTTGTATCCGACATGTCTTTTAGTAGAAGCGGGTCTCGATTCCATGACCCACCAGTCCCGAAACACGAGACTACTTTCAGTCATCACTATTTCATTTAAGATGAATTATTCTATCTATCTAATCCTTGATTTTGAAATCTAAATTCTTGATCAACAAATTGCAATAAATACATGGGATATAGATTCGATATTTTAATTTTTTAACTTCTTTAATTTTTAAATCACTTTTAACGACACCTCATTTTAATTACTTCTACTTCTATCGTAATAAGCGCACTACAACTTTCTTCTCGAGTCACGTGCCTTTTCCGGGGAAAT
This sequence comes from Araneus ventricosus, assembly GCA_013235015.1. Classification (NCBI taxonomy): domain Eukaryota; kingdom Metazoa; phylum Arthropoda; class Arachnida; order Araneae; family Araneidae; genus Araneus; species Araneus ventricosus. The sequence continues at coordinate 22,769 of BGPR01002382.1, read as the reverse complement.
TCCCTTTTCTGGGTACTTAAACTTTGTGCGCATTCCTATCTGCCCTTTTTCACGCTAGTATGTAAACGTACAACAACAACGCGTCGCTCAGGCGTAACCTTTTGAATACTGGTCAAGGAGCTACGCAAAAACTGAATCCTTTACCTATGAAGAAATAACCTAATATCCTCAATGCCTGAATAAAAGAAGATTAAGCCAAATATTGTCTCTTCCATGACCAAAATGGACTACACTTCACCTTCAGATCTTATGATCTTATATATATGATCTTATATATATTAGTCATTCTATGATCTTCCATGATCTTATATATATTAGTCATTCTTCTGATGCAAGTATATGCTGTACCAAAATAACTTAAAAAATTCTAAGTAACATTTAATGCAATTTTAAACTCCATTTTGATTAGCGTCAGATCCATGCTCTTTGTTCTTTTGTTAATCCTTTCCAGAAAGCTTAATTCCCACTTAATTAACATTTTATTCCAGCTAAAAGAAACCCCATCTTTTCTTACCACGATTTTCTAAAAGTTTCGCCATCTTTATGGAACTAGGCACTTGAGATAATTTTAAATTATTGAGCCTCCATTCTTAAATTGCCTTGAGCTACATAAAATGGCGAAATTATTGTCGATGGAACGATGAGATCCTATTATGAAGTGGCGCGAAGCTCTTCCTTTGTTATGAAAGAGCCGGGGTGTCATCGGAAACCCTGGCAGCTGCAGCGGTCACCCGAACAAACACGGACTCAATTAACTCCTCCATTAGTGGCATCAGTTTATTGTTTTTCCTCTCCGCCTCAATGGGCTGCGGTTGCACAGGCAGGATCCTGCGGTTTTCCATTATCTTGGATGTTGATACTGAGTTGTAATCCTTCTTGTTCCAAAAGAAGGAAAAATGTGATTTTTATGGATCTTAATAATCGATTTCGTACATGCCCACACAGGATATTCTTAGGAATGGAGCTCTGCTATATTACATTACATTACACCACCTAGCATCCCCGTGTTTAGAGCCATTTGGCTCCTTTCCGGTTTGGATGGATGGAGGTGATTTTTTTTTAAAGAAAGGGCAAAAACAAGTAACAGGTACAAAAACAAATAAAAATGAAAAAGAAACATACACTGGACAGAACAATATAGAAAACAAAACAAAAAAGAAAAAAAATACGTAGAGGGGAAAAAAAGTCATAAGTAGCCGGAAGTGTGTGTCAGTCTGAATGGATGAGTGTTCAATTATTATCCTCTACAATGAGATTGTTCTCATCTCATATGAAACGCATTAGGAGTCGAAGTCGGGTTCTTGATAAGTTATTCGTGAGAATGCTTTTCAACCACTGTAATTTAAGTGACACTGTTGGAGTTTGGAAATGCCAGGAGAGGTTAAACCAACATTTTGTGGCATAGTGCATTGGATCTCCTTTTTCTCCGCACGAGCAGTTGTCATGTGTTCGAAGATTGAAGCGATGAAGGGAAAGGCCCGTGTCCTGTAACGAACATTATCTCTTCTCTATTCCATCCTACTGGCTTGTTTGAGACTCTAGGCATTATATTGTGTGTACTGCGGCCAGTTTCTCCGTTATCCCAGTTGCCTTGCCAGATGTTTAAAGCAGCTGACTTAATCTCAGATTTCAGGTAGGAAAGTGGCTTAGGTAGAAAGAAAGGGTCGCCTTTTGAGATGGCTTCTTTGGCTAATTGGTCTGCGCATTCGTTGCCTAAATAACCGACATGGGCTTTAAGCCATCTCAGGTGAATGTGTTTATGGGAGAGCAAAAGGGTTTGAATCTCTCGGACCATTCAGGAGGATTTTCGGTAGATCGATTCGTAATGAAAATCAATACTAGTTTTTTTCTTTGTTTCATAAACTTTTAAAATATGCCAGGTGTCCATATAAAATGGCGCCCAGGGCAAACATCAAAACTGCGCCGTCCCACCTTCTTTCTTCTGAAATGTTCTACCTATGTTTTAGGAAAATTCCTGGAAACTTATTAAGATATCGCTTAATACGAAATGAAATTTTTTAATCTCAAACAAATGAACCAATTTAACAAACATGAAAAATTTCCTGTAGATAAATTAATTCCAGATATTGAAGTTCGCTGTGGGTCTGATTGCCGGCCTTTAGGCTTTTCGTTATTTTGGTTTATTTCACATAAATAAAGAAAACAATTATTTTACTTCATTTTGCTTATTTTTTGAGAGAAGGGGAGAGTAGGGAGAAAAGACATTTGAAGGATAGTCTTTTATCTCTTATAAGAACATTTTAGAAGGCCTAGTGGTAAGTTCTCGGTTTTTGTGCCGGAGGGTTCGAAACCCAATTGATGTCATGTGCCGTATCAATATGTACCGTCAATATCCGTCGTGTATTGGGCCTGTTGCACGTTAAATCATACGTAGGGGGCCAAACGTCCTCCCGTTGGTATGGTGCGAAAATACCCACACTGGCCCGGCCTACCCAAAAAGGGTGTAAGGCCAGTAGAGGACCAGCGGGGAGAGAGCCGCTCCACCAGCTGCGGAAGTTTGGAGAGGGGTGTTCCAGCTCAGGTGTCGTCCTCGTCATCTGAACGAGGTTCAAAACTACAAGGTCCTTACCAAAATAGCCCTCGTGTTGCTTCTCTTCTAAACTAAACTAAACTAAACACTGTTTTGCGTTCCCTAGTGTCGGTGCCAGGGCACACCTTTCACACCAATTCTACTGACTGCGCAACTAATTCTGCTGACCACCAATTCTGCTGATTACACATCTGAATATGCAAAGAACGTGTAAATTATTAGAGACGTTTTTACGTGCTGAAAAATCTACCAATATAAATAAATCAGCCTTTGTGACTACCGCAACTCTTAGAAAACATATCGCACCATCACGAACCATATAATATTCAGTGCAAACAATCCATGGTCACGTGACACACGTCAAATGCACCGCGAAAATTGGATTTTAGGATCCTTTAAGCGTCTTGCATTAGGAAATAAAGGATGAGACGTGATAGGATAGCTGAAAATAACACGCTGTTAGATGTTTGATGACATGCGCAGCTACATCAAGTTTGTCAGGTGATTGTTATGTCACGTGAATTGATTTCATAGATTTTTCCTTGGAATCATGTCTTACAAAGCTCTTCTTTCTGTATACTACTAATGAATCACACAACCGAATCACACATTGTGAATTCGGTAACTTCGATTATATATATATATATATATATATATATATATATATATATATCAAAACCAACATATAAACACAAAATAAAAACTCAAAAACAGTAAAAAAGGACAAAATGGCTAAATAGACAAAAACCAGAAAAAACCCAAAAAATTGAAAAATATCATAGCGAGCCGCTCCTCAGGAAGGGAAGCTCGCTCATGATATTAATTTGTGCTTTTTTCTGCTGACGACAAACGAAATCCGTTAAAAATTGCCGTCATCCCCTCTAAAAACACAAAACAAACGAAAATGGAAGATTTCTTGAATAAAAAATATAAATACATTTAAGAAGATTTAAAAACAATCAAATACAAAAATCCGAATACAAATATAAAAAATCCGAATACAAAAATACCAAGAATAAAAAACAGTCGTAACATAAAAAATAATAAAATAAAGCGAAATATGCTTATGCCAGGGAAACGCTACCGCGACCACGAGGAAAAAGAACGCTAAACCAGATATATATATAGATATATATATATATATAGACCAAATATATCTATATATATATATATATAATTTCGATTTCAGTAATTTTAATCTTAACCATAAATGGTTCCATGAAAAGAACTCATAAAAATATTTGTTTCGAAACTGTATTTGTGAGAGTAAAAAATAAAATAAAAAATAAATAAAACTGACAGTGTTGATAAATTTCAAAGTTGCGATGAAAAATTCAAATAGTCGACTTGTGAAATTTTTCTCAATACTTCATCAGATGAATATCTTTTCAAAGTATTGTATTTCGATGAAATATTGAAAATTGATTAAAAATTGGTAAAACCTATTTTTTCAAACAAATCTGTAATGTATTACAACATGAGCATTGGACTAGTTTCCGCTACTGGGAGAAATTTACATCGTTTTAAATGGATTGCGTCCACTGTGTTTTGCTTTGTTATAGTTCTAAAGAACGTCTTAACGTGTTAAGAAAGAGTAGCTGACAGCTAGAAGCAAAATTTACAGAAATAATAATGATGGAATAAAAGAATAATCTATACTTATAAAAGGCAATGCTTGTGTGCGTGTGTGTATATGTGTGCTTGTCCGCAATGTCCAGACGAATCTATCGCATTTACAGCCATGAAATTTAGCACAGAGGTAGTCGTAATGGTGACTCAATGCACCTCGAAGCCCGAATTTTAAAATTTAATCTAGAAAATTTTTTATTTAATGTTTTGTGTTGTTTTGGATCATTTTGGGCACGTTTACGGCTGTAGTATCTTTTCTCATGATAGTTGAAAAACAATTGATGAATTAATGGATAGAACAAATTATTTTCTTTCTAATGAAATTTGTTTTGAGCTTTAAATGTAATTTACTGAATTTTGAATTTTTTAAAAAAATAGTCAGTTTTGCCGACAAAATTTTGTTTTTGTATTTAAATTTACCGCATCCACCTTCTAAAAACGTTATCTCTTTCATTTTTTTAAGGTAATAAATGGAATATTCTCCCCAGATTTAAAACAAGAACGGTTAAATTATCTTTTATGGTTGAATATTAATTAATTTTTTTCTGAAGTGTTAAAATATTTTTGCTCCATTTTTTCCCTCCTTGTTTCTTCGTAACCAAAGTCGCGGTGTTCTATTCCCAGCATGCATTTCGTCCAAACCACGTGACGTCATAATCCCTTTGCTTTCAGCAAGATTTTGAAGTACGATTGTACCGTCTGTCGTCGCGCCGACAGGTCATGGTTTTAATTTGTTTAGTTTTATACTTTTTGATAGTCGATGTAAAGGTTGATATCTTTAGTTTCAGAAGACATGTTAAATCTGCGTGTACTTTCGCTGAAACTGAAAAAAAATGAAATATGACCTCAAGGAGCTATTTACACAATGTGGCTTCAAAGCTTAAACCCGAAGATGAAGATTGCAAGCTTTTTTTTCTAAAATTGTTGAAATTCAGGATGTCACGGACAACGCCGTGAAGGTACTGCTAGTAGAACATATAGAAAGGAGACAGCAATAGCTGAAATCTAATAGTTGGAAATTTTTCAAATCGTTTTATTCCTAATTCGACGGCAAATTAAGTGAAACGAATCGCTTCTCTTTCTATCTAATTATTTTTTAAATCCAAAATATTATTATGCTGCTGTGTAGTTTAGATGGCGGTAAAAATATCCACCTGAACCTCAAGGAGCTATTTACACAATGTGGCTTAAAAGTTTAAACCTGAAGCTGAAGATTGTAAGCTTTTTTTCTAAAATTGTTGAAATTCAGGATGTCACGGACAACGCCGTAAAGGTACTACTAGTAGAATATATAGAAAGGAGACAGCAATAGCTGAAATCTAATAGTTGGAATTTTTTCAAATCGTTTTATTCCTGATTCAACGGCAAATTAAGTGAAGCGAATTGCTTCTCTTTCTATATAATTATTTTTTAAATCCAAAATAATATTATGCTGCTATGTAGTTTAGATGGCGGTAAAAATATCCACCTGAACCGCCACTGTATTTTAGTAATAACTACGCTGCTTCAAAACTGTTTTGATTTTACGGGAAACCAGTGGGAGTGGCCTCCCCTAAACTTTCTCGTATACTGCTCAAAAATTTGTCATTTCCCCTCCCCCTGCGTGGATAAAAAAATCGAACCTACTGTAACCCAGAATGCAACGAATATCAGAAGGTTTTTCATTGTAGATTATAGCGATTGTAAAATATTTAGGTGAAGAATCATATTCAAAGAGATGCCTATGTATTAAAACTTAGCAATATTTAAGCTTTTCACTCTAGCAAGCTCCGCTAATGCGAGGGCACGAGCGAGCGAAAACAAAACAGGAGATAAAACCAATCTATCACAAACTCCGTCTCAAGGACAAAATGACGCAATCCTTCCGCTTGCTATCAGTACGCATGCGCATGGAGATAAGTTTTAAAACGAATGCTTAACAAGTATGCGATTATACATACCTACAGACAGCCAATCCGTTGACGGATTTGGCCCAAAATTTTATACGGACCTACATTCCTGATGATAAAACTGTGTACCAAATTTTATCCATTTAACTATTCAAGTTTTTGAGTTATAGCGTTCACATGACCGCGGACATACAAATAGACAGACTTCCCGTTAACGGATTTTGTCCAAAATTTGATAGAAACCTACAAATTATATTTAAAGACCACATACCAAATTTCATCCCCGTAGCTCTAATAGTTTTCGAGTTATCGTGTTCACAGACAGACACACACACAGACAGACAGACAGACATAATTCCAAAATTGTGTTTTTCGGACTCAGGGAGGTCTAAAACGTGGAGATTCGTCAAAATCTGGACTTCGAATTTTTTGACGATTACAATACTTTCTCTTTGTATACTTCGTATACGAGAAAGTGAAAAGCAATTGTCAAAGATGTTTAAAGAAGTGAAAGAACTTCGCGAATATGTGACTGTAATTGAATCCCATCGAAAATCAAAACAATGTTCGGCGTATTTCATAACTCTTTAGTTGTGGCTGAAGAAAGCTCGCCATTCTTGTAAGCAGCTTTGCGAGCCCAATATCCGTAGTGGAGCAAAGGGCATTATGGGTAAGATAAGACACACGATAATGTGGAACGAGGGGTGAACCCAGAAAGTGCACGGAAGTTGTTTGCTCCCGTTTCCTGGCAGAGGAAATCGAGCCGTGCCTCCGCCGATCCCTTAACATTAGGAAGACCCGGGTGATATTTTTTCTTTTTCTCAGGAAACGGTCTGATCTGATATCCAGCTTTCGCATCAGCTCGTATAGTCATCCGATTACGAAGCAATCTATATTACAGCCTCCCGTACAGCAGGAGTAGTTTTATATGAGCAACAGTCTTAGGTCACGTTCGTGGACATTATTCAGCTAATTTATCAACATTTACAGCACATTTTGGTCAAGAAATCACTCACCAATGGACTTTAATTGTTTTAGCTGATGTATAACAAACGGAAAACACTTAGATATTAATATAAAACTTATCAGCTTTCAGAATATATTGCGGTTGAAAGTTAAAATGGCTGATTTTTACTTTCTCGTATACGAAGTATACAAAGAGAAAGTACTGTAATCGTCAAAAAATTCGAAATATGCTTTACTTAATCAAAGATCGGATTGCCTGTTGGCCTAGTTTGGCCAACAGAAAACATGACACAGTCCTCACTTGATTAAGAATTGGCTACACCAGATTCACACATAGACATCTATTGCTGGGGGAACCTGCACCTCTGTGTACAATATGCCAAATGACTATGCTCCACATTCTTATTGAATGTCCACAGTTTAATCATCAACACATCCGTAGCTTCCACTCTTCCTGTATCACTCTAAGGGACATCCTTTACAAAGATCCTCATCCACAACTTTTTAAAAGTTATTGATTTTTACTATTTGATCTGAATTTTTTAAGGTCATTTTTTTCCCCTGTGGTAAGTTTTTACAGTTTTTTACTTTCTCGTATACGAAGTATACAAAGAGAAAGTATTGTAATCGTCAAAAAATTCGAACTCGAGATTTTGACGAATCTCCACGTTTTAGACCTCCCCGAGTCCGAAAAACGCAATTTTGGAATTATGTCTGTCTGTGAACACGATAACTCGAAAACTATTAGAGCTACGGGGATGAAATTTGGTATGTGGTATTTAAACTTAATTTGTAGGTTTCTTCAAAATTTTGGACAAAATCCGTCAACGGGAAGTCTGTCTGTCTGTATGTTCGAGGTCATGCGAACGCTATAACTCAAAAACTTGAAAAGCCAGATGGATAAAATTTTATGCACAGTTTTATCGTCGTGAATGTAGGTCCGTATAAAATTTTGGGCTAAATCCGTCAAAGCGTTGACTGTCTGTCGGTCCGTATAATTTACTTTTGAAGAGAATCCGTTATCTCCATGCGCATGCGTACTGGAAGAACGGAGAGGAATTTCATTACGGAGTACCGAATTACGTCAGTTTGTCCTTGAGCCGGTAAGAGAGGAAAATCGTTACGCATCTCTTCGAATTTCATTCTTTGCCTAGATATTTTTCAATCACTATAATGAAAAACCTTCTGATAGTCATTGGATTCTGGGCAACAATAGGTTCGAATTTTTTTAGCCACGCGGGGGAAGGGGAAACGGCACCTTTTTGGGGAAGTATACGAGAAAGTTTAGGGGAGAACACTCCCGCTGGTTAATGGTGTAGTGAGAATTTGAACGAATTTCAGCATAGATTCTCACACTTAAGATATGTTATAAAAGATTTTCAAAAAATGAAATTAGTGCAATTTCTTGCGTGTCATTTGATATCTTCTACTCCTTTCCTCTACAAAAGTGAAACCAACGTTTAAAAGATATTTTGTAAAAAAAGTGCAAATGCATTTCCTGTAATCCGTGTTGTTCGAAACTGCTCTAAGCTAACATAACTGACAAAAACAGTGAGATTCCTGCTATATGAGGAATGTCCTGTGTTGAATCATTCTATGTGAAGACCGAGTTGTAGGACAGTTGACCGTATCCTTTAAATTAAAATAAATTCCGAAATTTTCTATTTTCTTGCCATGAGTAATGATCGAGAGAAACCTGCTATGAAGTTGCTAGCTTTTCTGTAAATCTACTTTCTGCGTACAGGGTAGTTGCTTGCAAGAACGCCAACTTTTCAAGGCATTGTGCGCTAACCAGTGCGAATGTTTTCCCCTCGATTTACAGAGTGAATCACTCATTGACAGACAGACAGACATCGGATTCGCAAAACCGTATTTGAATTGAGAGATACCGCCAAACAAAATTCAGATTTCTCTTGCTATGGTTGCTGATTCATTGTTGTCACCATCTCTCACATCTAAAATTTCATCGTCAGTGAAGGTAGGCGCGTGGACTATTTGTAAAACTAATTAAAATAGTCTGGTTTTTTTGTTGTTTCTCTTCCCTTGTTGGTCGTTCTGCATTTTCTGACTGTCTTAAGACCACATAATTCATTGTTGTCCACCATCTCTCACATCTAAAATTTCATCGTCAGTGAAGGTAGGCGCGTGGACTATTTGTAAAACTAATTAAAATAGTCTGGTTTTTTTGTTGTTTCTCTTCCCTTGTTGGTCGGTTCTGCATTTTCTGACTGTCTTAAGACCACATAAATCATTGTTGTCCACCATCTCTCACATTTAAAATTTCAACGTCAGTGAAGTTAGGCGCGTGGACTATATGTAAAAGCTAATTAAAACAGTCTGCTTTTTTGTCGTTTCTCTTCTCTTGTTGGTTGGTTCTGCATTTTCTGACTGTCTTAAGACCACGTTTATCGTGCTGCCAATACCGTTACAACACTATGACCCTGTAAAGCGCAATCAATTAGTAATGCATAAACGTAAGTGTTGAGATTTGAATTTTTCAAAATTTTGTCACTGTAACCACAACCTTTAGAGCTAGTAGTTTTTGTTTTTCTTCTTACTCTCAATTAATTTCACTTCTATCTGTAAGTAATTTGTTTGATAAGTGACCATTCCTTTCTATAGCTTTATTTAAAATATCTATATCTCGTATTTCATTCGCAATAGTTGATATGCAGCTGCCGGGAATTCGTATCTCGGCAAAATTGTTTTATGACCAACCTATATTTAAAGTATTATTGATGTAGATCAAAATTTGATATGGAATCAGTTAAAAAAAGACTGATGAAAGCGGATCTAAAAATGGAATCTTTCAACACATATTCAAGGTTTTAAGTCCGAGGTTTGACGAATAATTTTTCCCTCGACTGACACCATCCATTTCATTTCTAAAACAATTTCATGCTTGTGCCGTGATAACTGTTTTAAAAATTCAGTGAATATCTTCCTTTAATTTTTGCACAATCAATGGCAGTTAGGCACGGTTAAAGCTTTGCTGTGATTACTCTATTGAATGGAGATAATGAATTAGTTAATTATTTTTCACGACTTAATTCCAGTATACAGCAATACCAAAAAGGAGGACAGCCATTTTCCTTTTGTCTTCCAACATTTGATTCCGGTATTCGAAACTCTTCCATCGCGAGCGGAAACCTGATTAACGTAAATTAATTAATTAACACATTTAATGCTCGAGGCAGAAAAAAAGGAATTACTTTTTCTCGAGATCAGTGATTCGTTTCCTCTTTTAGCGTCGTCCTAAACTGAATCTCCGATACATTCCGTTAACTATCCCAATCCTTAACGGAAATCCGGATTAAAAATCACCTTTCCTTTTCAATGGCGAAGCCAAAATCCGATAAAACAATACCCGTTCATAAAAGGAAGCGAGTGTTCGAAGACCGATAGATCCGGAGTAATGTAGTGGAAAAAGAGCCCTTTTATCGCCAACTGTAACGGGAACGCGTGGTCGTTACATTGCAGCTCAGGAGAGACAATGGAGATCGCTTTGTTCCCTCCAGGAGTCGTTTAAAATAATCGACTGATTAGAAACATTCGAAGGCTGCTGAGTTTGAAATGTTACTTTTTCCTTGTTCAACTATTCCACCGCTCGATAGCTTTTGAATGGGTGGCATCTTTTGGAACACGACTTATAGAAGAAGAAAGTTCTCTTTGGTCTTTGGGTATTTATGCGGTTGCGTTTTTTTCTTGATGTGGTCTTTTATGTCCAAGTAGTGCTTGCTAATCAAGCAGTTTAGGAAAGAGGTTTATTTTTATTAGCTTTCACATTATGCTTCATTGATTCTTCGTTGGGAACAAGATCTTTTTATTCATTTTGGTTAAGTGTCGTTAGAATTTTATTGAATAAGCTTTTGATCTTTTGACCGCACATGTGAACACTCAAAACGAAGAAAATGATGTTAAATGCTATGTTTATTTGCAACAAATTGCGTTAAGTCTCAGAAAGATTGGAAAATTTCTCAAAATCGAAAAATTCAGCTCCTGTTGTATGACTTGAATTAATTAGAATATGTAGCAACCGTTGTTTTCATCTCTCTTTTTGTTTTCATCTCCGTTGTTGTTGTTTTCATATCCGTTGTTGTTGTTTTCATCTCCGTTGTTGTTGTTTTCATCTCCGTTGTTGTTGTTTTCACCTCCGTTGTTGTTGTTTTCACCGCCGTTGTTGTTGTTTTAATCTTCGTTTTATTGTTGTTTTTCATCTTCGTTATTTATTGTTGTTTTTCACCACTTGTTTTGTTTTCGTCCCTTGTTGTTGTTTTCATCTCCGTTGTTGTTGTTTTCATCTCCACTGTTGCTTTTCATCTCGTGCTTTCATAAGGAAGAAAGTTTGTCTTGTAGAGGAATGAGTAGCTTCTATTATGTTATGTAGATAAAAAAGAATCAAGTCGTCGTCTCTCTCTCATCACAAAATTCTTTTTTGCGATTTATTCTTCTGATATTATGAAATGTTTTGTTAAGACTATCATGCTATTACTATAAGAAAATTTCTTCACGGCAACCAATACATATTTTATAGATATTCAATGCTTGTAGCGAAATACCAGCTTTCTCTTCCTGAATGGAGTCAATTCCCGATCATGCGCCTCACAAATTTTATTTTGGAATCCCTTGCACATCTTGCTGGAGGTAAAAGGATACTATGTTATAACAGAGCATAAGAGGTTGCGCAGTTAGATGACGTACCCAATCATGTGATTGCGACATCATGCGAATAAATCGATTAAATGTGCATCTGTTTTCATAGTGTAACAATTGCTGCTGTTTTTCAAAGAATTTACAAAGAAATAAACTCGTAGCAGATTTTCTTTGTCTAGAAGTTAGAGACAGCAAAATTTATACTTATAAAAGGCAATGTTTGTGTGTGTGTGTGTTTGTCTGCGATGTCCAGACGAATCTATCGCACTTACAGCCATGAAATTTGGCACACAGGTAGTCGTAATGGTGACTGAATGCACCTCGAAGCCGAAATTTTAAAATTTAATCTAGAAAACTTTTATTAAATGTTTTGTGTTGTTTTGGGTGATTTTTCGCACTAATTTCTCAATAGAATGGTTTCGAATAATTGTACGACAAAAATAGATACACCATCGGAAAGAGCACGCGATTTCCGTTCTAATGAAGCTAGTTTTGAATTTCTAACGTAATTTACTGAATTCTGAGAATTTTTTAAAAAATACTCAGTTTTGCCATCGAGATGTTACTTTTGTTTTTAAATTTGTTGCATCCGACTTTCTAATTACACTATTAATTTCAATTTTTTTCAGCTTATAACTAGAACGGTTCTGTCGGATTTAAAACAAGAACGGTTAAAATATCTTTTCCAGTTTTTTCTTAATTATTTTTTTTCTGGACGGTTGAGAGTTATTTTTCTCGATCGAGTTCCTCGAGCGGCACTTCTTCTGAACGTATCTGGCAATTTTTATTTGCGGACGCGCAGGATACGTCATGACCTTCACCTGAATGAATTACTTCGATTATTATTTTCGGATTCAGTTTTATATTTTGCTTGCTGTATAATAATCACTTTCACGTTCCAATTTTGTAATATTGTTTTGGATTAACGTACTCTGTACTGTAGCGCGAAAAAAAAAATAAGCAGGAAAATCAAATAATGTGTATCTTTTGTTTTGATTTTATTTTCAAAACTTTTTCATGTCATTGTGGGCGTTTTTTTTCATTTTGTTAAAGTCTTGATTCCACGGGCAACGCCGTGCGCGTTCTGCTAGTGTTTTATATAATTACTTCTAATGATCGAGAATTCATTTCGAATCAAGCAAATGTGCATAAATTTCTAATTTCTGATTTAGAGCACATATAAAATAACTGCGATTGCTTTCATTAAGTGACAGAGCAATTTATCGCATTACATCCCGATATAATCTAATGCTTTCTTAAATCCTGCTGTCTTTTCGTTTACACTGAAAGACAACGTACCAAAATAACCTTAAAGATATAAAACTGCGGAGTAAATATTTAACATCTTCGGTTTTTTTAACTTAATATACTCGGGGCACTTAATAAAAATTTGCTTGCTTGATAATATGCATATGAACTGCTAATTAACTGTGCTGTGAAAAACAAATTTAATTTACATTAAACAGTACATCGTTATCCACGGTAATACAGTTTATTTATTTAACCCTCTGAGTGGAATATCTGTCATTATGGCAACTAAAGTATATTTTAAGTAACCAGGTGTTCAAAGGATGTTGTGGTTAGAGAGTTAAGTATACTTTTGTTTGGCAAATACAAATATTTTTAGGATCTTTCAACTTTGTTTTTCTACATGGTTTTTTATCTAATATTTCTTACCTTATTTCCATCTTATTTTTGTGTAATAAGTAAATCTATTTTTGATTGAATAACATAAACTAATCTAATTGAGTATTTTCAAGAGGATCGTTGAGATAATTGGAAATAGGAGACAGAACTAAGATAATGCACTTTAGCCTCAGTAATTTAACTTTGAAAGGCGAAATGGTTTTTCACATTAATAGAATTTATTAGATGAAAATATTTCACTCACTTTGCTCTTAATTTTTGTCTACGCACAACTCAAGCAGCAAAAATGTTGCAAGACAATTTACAATATTGTTCGATATTATACAATATTGAGAATATTTTACGATATCATACAATATCGTACAGCATGTTTGTGAGACAGGAGAAAGACATCATAAACATCAGAACTATGAACACATTGCTTTGAGATATTGCAGAGATTTCCAGGAAAAAAACCATGCAGAAATTTTCGTAGAAAATTAATTATATTCCTAAAATACAAAACCCAGTATATTAACTACTAGAAGTAAGCGCACGGCGTTGACCGTGGAATCAGGAATTCAACAAAATAAAAAAATAAAAAATAAACCCGCCCACAATGATATGAAAAAGTTCTGAAAACAAAACAAAAGATACACATTATTGATTTTCCCGCTTATATTTATTCGCGATAATGATATTTCAACTGCTTGAAAACAAGTAATATAAAAAAAAATTTTAAAAGTCAATTCCTACTTAGGTCAGCGATCTACACGCTTCGTCACTGACGGTATTTATTCCTAAATTTATATCCTGCTAAATATCTTATAAAAGAGAATTTTTTCTCCCATATAAAACTAAAATTAATTAATTAAATTTAATTAATGAATTAATATTTGGAAAAAAACTGTATTAACATCAAGTGTCATCCATTACAAGTTTTAAAAAATGTATTTGAACTAGAGTGGATGAATAAAAAGTATTTTATTAACGATTAAAAATTTGAACAAGATATCTAAATATATATAGGGAGAGTGTGAACTAATAGTAGGAATTGAACAATACAGAGTACGTTAATCCGAAACAAGATTAAAAAATTGCAAAGTGAAAATGATTATTACACAGCAAGCAACAAAATGAAAAAAAAAAAAAACCCATTGCCGTTTATAAGTATAGATCTTCAAAAGAACTCATAAATATACAATTTAATTACAAAGGGCCTTTCAGCTCTGAAAAAAAATTCCAATTCTGCATTTACGCTTAATTTCATCTGAAGTCATTTCAACGAAATCCCTCCAGACGTGAAAGACGGTGCTAAGCGAAAAATCGCCATTTGTGGGTAAAAGAAAGCTGCAAACACATGTCATCTTTCCGAGCTGAGGTGACGTGACCTCCGATCCGACTCTGGCATCAGCACAGCTGCGAGAATGGTAAAACAACGAACATGTTCCCCGGTCCGCCCCGTCTTTGGGAGCCCATTAAAAACGGGTCCTCCCCTCTTCCAAAACACGTCAGTCACGTGCAGCGGCCCGTCGTTACCACCTACAGGGCTCTCTGAAAACATTCATTAGCTTTACCCGATTTTTCTTTAAGTGGAAAATGAGACCTTTCATGGATCTCGTTAGTGCATGATAACTGAAACTCGAATCCTCGCAGTTTGCCCATTGCTGTCAAATGCACGATTCCTGCGCTTTTCTGCGGTGTTGGTGATAATTTATGGAAACACGCCATATTTCGGCTGCTTTGCCATAGATCAAGAATTTTCAACCTTCTGCCCTTACTGCACTCTCTAAAAATGCAGCTGGGATACAAGTTCACTCTGAGTACATAATATTCATATATAGTAGGTTTGCTTATTTGGGTAATGGGTGTAAGAAAATTCCCCCACTTTACCTTTAAACAGGGGTTCCTAACCTTTATTACCTCGCGCACCACTTCATTAATCTTTATATTTTCGCGTACACCCCCACTGTTATATCCTCCCCTCCTACCAACCATCCGTCTATGCATCCTTCCAACCATCCGTCTAAGTTTTTTTCAATAATGTTAGATTTATGTTAACTTAAAAGTCAAATAAATCGAATTAATATCATTTGCTGGAGTTAATTTTTATTTCACATTTTATTGAATTTTTCAATTGTATTAGTTCAACGTCGAATCATGATATATTTCATGCCGAAGAAATCAGGCATGAAATTGTGAAAAAGCAGACGCTGTAGCATATGAGCAGGGCAGAGCATAAAAACAGACCAAGGGGTCTATTCTGGTACCCCGGTTGGGGTTGGGTGCGGTTGTTAAGGGGGGGACCCCACCCCAACTCCCAATCCAACCGGGGGTACCAGAATAGACCCCCAAGAATGCATAAAAGGTATTTATTATAAAGTAAATCGATCTCACCTCGAGATATCTCACCCCACAGGTCATCTGGACACATAGTCCGTCAGTACAGATACAGAAAAAAGAGGACAGAGGGAAATGAAACTAACACAAAAGCAACACACATATATATACAAGTGAGAAATTTGCACAAAAGAAACGCCAATCACAGAACTCATCGAAATCTACATGAGCTCCGTGGAGCACTAGAGCACTGAAAATTCGAACCCGAATTCAAAGAACCGAGAGATAGTATGCAGCAGGGTTACATCACATCAAATCAAATCAGCATTGTGAAAATTAAGCATTAACTTAGAAGGATGTGTAAAAATTGCGCTTTGTGGACCAACTTTTTAAGTGGTATAGTTATTATAGCAAGTATTAACTTGGAGAAACAAAATTCTGTAACTTTTGTAATTCTTTATGTATTCTTGTGTCCGCCATTACCAGCTTTGATTTCGCGTACCCCAACTAGTCCTTCGCGTACCCCCAGGGGTACGCGTACCACAGGTTGGGAGCATCTGCTTTAAAGGAATAAAATCGTCTGTAACCAGCATCGGTCACACAGATTCAATGCTAAATTTCCCATCTTGAAAAGTATCTTTATCTGAGTTTTTTACGACCAAAAAATATACTTAACAACTTGTCAAACAATAAATCTCTTTCATCCTTCCAAAATATTGTGCGTTTTAAAATATACTCAGAAAATACTTGGAAATGAAAAGCTGCAGTTATAAATGAAGTCTTGTTGCGGATATTTTGCATGTGTTAGTGGTGGAACGAAATGTTTCAAGTGCCTCGTGTATACCAAAATAGAGGTTGAAGAAAATAAATCATGCATTAAAAGCTATAATTAGCTTTGAATTAGGTTGGTTTTAAGTGGGAAAGCTGTGTCTTAGTGCCAGAGTGATTTATAAGTAAAAAGAACACCTCTTTTCTAAGCTGTGATCTATTTTCCTTCAATAATTAACAAAAGAGATTTTCAAAATTAAATTCAGATTCTTTTTAGTCATCATATATTATTCGAAGAAAATTCGCTGCATATTTAATGAATAATGATGTCATATTTGGAACTATTTATGAAACAGAAATAGAAACCAACTCCAATGCGTACATTTTGAGACATAACTATTTTCGTGAAACATTATAGAAAAATTTCAATTATTGCATTTTTCCAAAATCAACTGCTGCATTATAAGTAGTTTGTTGTACTACTTATGTGTTTAGTTACCTCAGTTTTGTTTAACCAACTATGCACTCTGAAATACAGTTTAAAATAATAATCCTGAAATCCGCAAATCCATTAGTCTACAAATTTTCTATCAGAACGACACAGTCGCAATGGAGACTATAAATTTTGGATCTCTTAGAAAATCAGATTTTCTGAAATTATTTAAATAAGCGATTGCCAACAAGTTTTCGTTCATTTTTGAAGACCTTTCATTTAAATCTGATAAAATAGTTTCCGCATTTTTTTAGTTGTTCGCAATCACGATAAAAATAATGGACTCTAAATATGTGAAATTCTCACTCCAAATACCGCAGTTCGAATGAAAATCGTTACTAGCAATTTATAATTGATGAAAGAATTTATCTGTTCATAAAATACGTGAAATGATATTAGTGATGGAAAGCTTTTTTCGAATATGTCACGTGTAATGTCGAATCAGACCAACAATCAGTGGTGATCAAAATGAAACGAATTAATAATTCTTTCGTAAAATATTTCGGCAGCTTGTGTATTTTTGGAAATTATATAGACAAATTTTAACAAGAATCCCTTTTCATTCTTTAAGCTTCAACTAATTTGACAAATTACCAATTCTCCATCGATCCAAGTCTAATCGAAAAACCAACAACTAACAAAAGATAAAATATGTCACAGAAAGAAAAATCGCTATCAGATTTCAGTATAGAACCATAAAAAAATCACCTTAAGCACCCAACCGCGAAACAACCGCGCATCTTTACAGAAATATTTGTATTCAATTTATCTGACGGGGGGTTAGAGTGAAACATAGGAAGGCGAATTCCGGAGGACATAGTTGTCCACCCTCCCTTCCCCGACCCCCCTGTCTCCGTTCGATCTATCCCGTCTAGATGATGGGACTGGACAAGCGAACGGACGTATACAATTCTATAACGGAAATCCATTTTTCTCCATAATCTCTGGATCCCCGCTCGCGATTAGCCACGCTAGTTATTGATGGCGTCCATCATAGGGATCGCTCCCAGACGGTGATGACTGTGATTAGGGCAGTGGGAAGATTGCGCCAAGATTCGAGCCACGTTGCTCGGTGGATTGGCTATCGTGGCTGCTATTAAGACATAAAAATACAATAAACGTCTCGTCCGGAATTAGCGGTTGAGGTTGATCGTTACAGCCAGACGTCATGTTGACGAGGGACAGTTTGGCGGAGATCATGCGCTATTACGCATTGGTGGGAAATGGAGACGAGACTGTCCAGTGGAGGATTTCTTCTTGTGTTTGCCAATTGAGTCAGTTCAAGTGACTTAAATTTAGTTAGTCAGTTCAAGTTAGCTTTAAAATTGTTTTGGGGTTTTCTGCCTAACTATTTGCTTTTAACTGTCGATAGAGATTTAAATTCACTGTTCAAAATGGCTGCATTCATATCCTAAGCTTTAAAAACATGTATTTAATTTGCCACTCTCAATATTGAATAATTTTTATTCTCTTATGTGTTAAGAATTTAGTGACTATTATCTCTGTAATCAGGGAATTCTCTGAATGAGCCCATTCTAGTAGTGTTTAATATCATGTGATTTTAGCATATGACATAGTAACGTTCGCACAATTATATGGTAACCAAGATTAAATAAATTAATTTTTAAATCTAGAGTCTTTCTTCATTCGTGTCAACTGTCAATTTTTTGTTACTCTTTCAGATTGGTTGGCTTAATGTTATCTAGGATATATTTGCACTGCTGGGATGTTTATTTCTTTATGACTCCTACCTGCTGAATGATTATGTGTTGGGATATAAAATAAATTTGGAACAATGTTCTGACTAATAAATCTAGCATAACCTTTTGAGTAGAATGATAAAATCTTGATATAGTTAAAAAATTAAAAGTCATGAAAACAGAATCACGACGAAAATATTGCAATGTGTGGAAACAACAAAGCCACTGGCTATGTCTGCATTGATCAATATGTAAAATTTCATTACTTTTGTAATATTAACTTAAAGGAATTTACCTTCGTCTTCCAGCTTGCCAAAAGGGATTTTTTTTTGTAATCTGAATTAATCGGTTTTCAATGCTGATAACAGAACCACTTTTCCATTAATGCAGCACAGTTTTCTTTAAACTCAGTGCATATTTGATCAAATGCAATGCATAAATTATAGATTATTTTCGTTTTGCTAGAAAAGTTTCGTCGAAAATGCTAGCTGTCTTCGAATTGCGATGCCTTAATTAATTGCTAACTGTTTATACCTTAAAGTAAAGAAATAGAAAAGATGGAAACTGTTCAGATAATAAAAAAATCCGAAATTAAAAGATTAAGGGATGCGCTTTAAAATTCATTATTTTAGTTTTGCTAGAAAATTTCGTCGAAAATGCTCGCTGTCTTCGAATTGCGATGCCTTAATTAATTGCTAACTGTTTATATCTTAAAGTAAAGAAATAGAAAAGATGGAAACTGTGCAGATAATAAAAAAAAATCCGAAATTAAAAGATTAAGGGATGCGCTTTAAAATTCATCATTTTAGTTTTGCTAGAAAATTTCGTCGAAAATGCTCGCTGTCTTCGAATTGCGATGCCTTAATTTATTGCTAACTGTTTATACCTTAAAGTAAAGAAATAGAAAAGATAGAAACAGTGCAGATAATAATAATAATAATAAATCTGAAATTAAAAGATTAAAGATGCGCTTTAAAATTCATGCACGTGGTTTGAATTTTTCCTTGGCAATAAACGTTAATAATTGATTCATAAACTTATTTAAAGGAGAAGATCATCAAATATTCTATACATTCGGCTTCGGATGCCGAATGTTTTGATCATCGAAAATTACTTGTAGCAGTTAGCCAGGATAATGATTATTTTCATTCATAAATTATATTTGATGAGTAATCAAAAAGGCATTAGTGAAATGTTGTTAGCAATTAAATAGATTTTTATCACGAGTTAAATATCAATAAAATGCAGAAACACGTTAAGACGATAGGTATTGATTTCTAATATTCAATAACTACGAAATTCCTCTTCAAAGTTTTCTACATATATTTCCGAATTTCAGATGCCAAAAAGGAAATGAAATGTCTTTTTCAATAAATGAGAATTTGTTTAATTTTGTTTCATCTTTCTTATTTTCGAGATAAGTAATTAGTTTCTAAGATTAAATTCTTATTAATATAATATTTAAATACAGCTATTTCACAGAAAAATTATTTTACCCTTCAAAAAGAATTATTCATTTTTATTCAAACCTTGTCGATTGCAAATACATGTTAAAGACGATGTTAACTTACTGACAATAATTGATTTTGCCATCGTTTTAAAATCCGATAAAGACATCCCTCGCGAATTTCTTCTTAAATATTTTTGTTGCTATATTTTTGAGATGTGATTGCACACATTTGATATTTAAATACAACGATTAAAAGTTTAGTATCTGTTTTCAGTTCGTGTTAGAAATCAATTTTCAGTGAATACTTAGAAAAGATAGCCTTTCATTATTGGAGATTTTTAAAGATTTTATATTAGTGAGCTTCAGATCAACAATTTAATTCAATTTTATCGATGCAGTATGTAGAATATACTCAGATATTATCAATGAAAAGTAATATTTTATTACCACGTGCCACTATGATGTTTTTCTTTTCTTTTTTTTCGGGGGGGGCTGTCAGTGGTATCTACGATATATAAAATGTTATCCCCTCAACTTTCTCTTATATCTTCACAATATGTCACGTTTTGTGTTTAGCATCGTCATAAGGTGAAGAGAATCGCGTAAGCAGATCGTTCCGTTGACCGATTTGGTCCAGAATTTGATACAAATCTATAACTTATAACTAACCAAATTTCGTTTGTATTGCTCGTTACTTTTGTGAGTTACTGTGCTCGTATGCACACGGGTAGACGGATAGACAGACAGTAGAACCTTTGACGGATTTTGTCCGGAATTTGAAACAAATCTGAAATTTTAATGAAAAGACCACACGTCAACTTTTTCTTTCTCGCTCTTGGCGTTGAGTTATGGAGTTCACAATAACACGAAAAGCCAGACAGATAGTCATATTGGTAAGCTGAAATTGTTGATTCAAAAACTCAACTTGATTTGAAGAATTTCATAAATTGTAACAAAATAACATTTTTTTACCGATTTTTTTTGTAAATCATTGTTGAATTATGTCTTTTTGCTTAAATAAACACATGATATCGTGAAAAATATTTTCGTCCATAGATGGGGTCTTTGTACTCGAAATGGGGTCGCGAGTAGAAAAGTTTTAAAAAGCCTTATTTAGAGACATCGGGACAGAATAAATTGAGCCCTTTATCTTGCATAAAGCAACTCAAAACGATTTCATTGTCCATGGTAGGAATCTCTTTGATGAGGCTAAACTAATTATAGACTTCTTTCTTTTTCTTTTCTCATCAGTTTCGAAAACATTAGTAACTTGAAACAATTAGTGCTTTCCCAGAAGTATGAATTAAATCTGTTTGCATTAAAACCTTTGAAATCCTCCAGCTTTTCTTTCCTTCTTTTTAAAGACCAAGATTTTTTTTTATGAAAGTCGAGAATTTCTTTGATCTTAAAATTCTTCTTTTCCTCCCACGGGTATTAAGATGTAATAAATAGCGTTTAACGATATTAAGAATACCTTTGAGTTCTTCGGAACTTTTGTACGTTGAGTCGGCTCATTTCGCCGAGAAATTCTTGCTTGAAAAAATTATTTTTAGTAATTTACAAAACATCATAAAAAAATAATTAAAGAAGATATATTTTTTTTCTTGAACGAATACTTATTTCTTTAACAGAAATAATGAAAAATAAAATAAATAAATATTAAAAGTAATAAAATCCGTTAATAAGAAAAGATATAATAAAGGAATTAACATGGTTACATATAAGAAATGAGCTTATAATGATCATCTTATTTTTGCATATTTAATGGACTGCAGAGAGCTGGTGAAAGAGTCTCAATTTCGAGACTAGCGAGTCAAAGGTTCGAGACCCTCTTCTTCAAAACATACACTGTGTGTGTGGAGGGGGTCTGGTACACGTCAAACCAGGAGGTTTCAGACGTCCCTCTCCTTTAAAGAGGTGTGAAAGTTTGAAGACTGGATGCCGGTTCGTGTTGTCCTCGTCATCTGACAACGGATAAAATTACGAGTACGATTACTGACCCAGGCAGAAAAGTATATAACTTCGAAATGACAATAATATCATCTACATTTTCTTCAGTTTGCTGATTTGGAAGTTTCTGTATCAACACCAGAAAAGCACCCCCCCTCCAAGCACACAAAAAAACTTGAATGGTGCACCATTATAGATAGTTAATTTCTCTCTCCACATCATGAAAGGAGTGATTAATTTCGTTCTGCTTTTCTATGCTGTTCTGTGAGTTTGTGTTTTTTAAATTCTTTCTTTACTTCATTTTCTCTTAATAATAGATCCAAAATCAGACGGACGAAAGGAATGGATTTCGGTCAGTGGCGAATCCAGTGGGGGCTATCGGGCTACAGTTCCCCCCAGAGCCAAGCCAGAATTCTTGATTTTATTTAACATCATTACAACTGTTTTTTCTTAATTTCTTCCTTTAAAAAAATAATAAAAACGTTTGAACATTGCTTTCTGGCTTGACAGGCTCGAAAATTTTCCTACTTTTGTAGTCATTCCACTTCTACTTGTAGCTTTGACGCTGTCGAAGATATTTTTTGGCCAGTTATTTCATTGTAGTTTTTATTAAATTATCGAAAGTATTGTATTGTTCTTTATGATTCTTATTGTCAGGTGCGTAAAGTCTGTAAAGTTAAAGAGTTTTGGTTTACTTTAGCCTTGAGGTTTGACATTCATCACGACGACACAAAGTTTTTATGACCTCAGCCCC
>BGPR01002381.1:152661-172193 GCA_013235015.1 Araneus ventricosus | reverse complement strand
CGCCGACAATGTGCAATTAGATGTTCTATGACACGTTGACACGGACAGTTACTCGACTCCATTGGTCGTTCGTGTATATTTTGCATGAGGAATAAGAAAGCGAAATCTGCGAAGACAATGTTCAATAGATGTTATATGACACATTGACACGGACAGTTACTTGACTCATTAGGGTTATTTATGTATATTTTGCATGAGGAATAAGAAAGCGAAGTCGGCGCCGACAATGTGCAATTAGATGTTCTATGACACATTAACACGGACAGTTACTTGACTCCATTAGGGTCGTTCTTGTACGCGTACCACAGGTTCCCAACCTGTGGTACGCGTATCTCTGGGGGTACGCGAAGGACCAGTTGGGGGTAGTGAACTCAAAGTCGGTAATGGAGGATACAAGAAAATGTGGGATTAAAAATGCTACAAAATTTTGTTTCTTCAAGTTCGTGTGAAAAATAAAAGTGAAAGTTGGGAACTCCTAAAGCCTACCGTCAAAATAAGGAATAAAGAAAACAAAAGGAGGAGGAATTTTTAGCTATCCTTATAAGTTAATGCAAAATTATTACAACACTGATTTCATTTGTTTTGGCGATGAACTGATACTATTGTAAAAATGGAATAAAATGTAAAATCAAAAATAAGTCCTGCAAATGTTATTAATTCGAGTCATTTGACTCTTAAGCTAAACTAAGCCCTTAACATTATTGATGAAAACGTCTTTGCATAGACGGATGATTAGAAAGGGGTATGACATTAAGGGGTACCCGAAGATAAAAAGACTAATCAAGGGGTACACGTGGGAAAAAAGGTTGTGAACCTCTGATGTAACCAACGAACAGAACGGATGTAAAGCTGAAAGAACCCGGGTATTTCGGGGTATATCCGGGGAAAGAATTCGAAGTACAAAATTGCTTTCTTAAGGGACCCATGAATATCAAATTATGGATAAGAGATTCACTTGAAATTATATTCCCAGCGAACAAGCTGGTCACCCAAGGCGGCTAGCAACAAATATTTATAAAGTACTGACCTATAGTGAGAGATAAAAAAGATGTATAAAATGAGTGGTATGAGTGTGGTAGGGAGAGAAAATTCATAGAAAACCGGCCTATCCGGCATTTCTGTTATCTGGCCTGCCCTTCCTCCTCATTAGGCCGGATAGTTGGGAGCCTACTGTATGTAAAAACCACGAGTTTCTTATCCTTTACAATTAAAAAAGTAATCAGTTGCGTACATATGTTTTTGAAAACGAAACATTAAAAAAAGTGAGCATATAAGTGTGACGTTACAAGGATTTCAGGAAATTATAAAACAGCTGAAATTGAATGATTGTTTTTTTAGCACACCTGGATTTCTCCTGCTGATGTAAAAGGAAAAACTTATCTACGGGCGTGGGAAGTCCAAGATTGCTATCATAGAAAGCTATGATGCTTTGCTCTGAGACGTGACGTCATCTGACTCACTCAGATAACTGGGAGTAACTCATGAAATCAAGAGTCATGAAATGAAGAATACTGGAGTTTAGTTTGCTTCATTTCAGAATCGGAATAAAGTTTGATACTAAATTTAAAATAAAAATTATTGGTGGACTCAAATTGGTTTTTAATAAATGAATCGAAATTTATAATTTATAGAAATTGGAAAAGAAAGTCTGATCTTTCGCACGCGAGTTATCTCACTCATGAAGTCAAAATTAGATAAAAGACATAAATAAGTACCTTCATTAGATGTGTGACATTTCTAAGATCAACCAGCGGAAGAGTTTTCCCTTCGACTTTCTCTTTTATTTCGACAACATGCCCCGTTTTGTTTTCAGCTTCGTAATTACAGCGAAGAAAACTGAGTTTGCATTTTGGGCCTTATCTTTAATTCAAAATCTAATACAAAATTCATTTATTATAGCTTGTTGTGTTTATGAGCTATAGTGTTCACATATAGACTAACAAACAGACGGAGCGACAGTCCATCCGTCCATGGATGTGTTTTGATGCCCAAAATTTGATGTAGACTACAATTATGGTGATAAAACTGCGTGCCAACTTTCATCTATTTAGCTTGCTGAGTTGTTGAGTTATTAATTATTTATTATTGAACATGACGTACTCCTTGT
Source organism: Araneus ventricosus (assembly GCA_013235015.1). Classification (NCBI taxonomy): domain Eukaryota; kingdom Metazoa; phylum Arthropoda; class Arachnida; order Araneae; family Araneidae; genus Araneus; species Araneus ventricosus. The sequence goes on along the minus strand of BGPR01002381.1, from coordinate 170,086 downwards.
GTGACACAAATATACAACTCGACGTTTACAGAAGTAAGTATACAAAATAATTCAGTCTTTGAAAGACAATTCTTTACACAAAAAATTAAAATAAAAGTAAAAAAAGAGAGAGAAGAAGAGAAGAAAAAAAAAAGGAAAAAGAAAGAAAGAAGAAAAAATAAGGAAAAAATAAGGGGGGAAAAAGAAAAAGAAGAAGGGAAAAAAATGCATTCTCACGGATAGACAGACAGACTTCCTGTTGTCGCATTGCGTTCAATATTTGATACAGATCTGCAATTTTGGTGTCAAGACGACCACTTACCAAATTTCATTCGTTTAGCTTGCTGCATTTTTGAACTATCGTGTTCAGAGATAGATCAACATACAATCAAAATTCCAAATTTTCTAACTCAGGATGATCTAAAATGTGGAGATTCATCAAAATATCAGTGTAGAATTTTTTGATGATCGCAATCTCTCTTTGTATATTTCGTACCAGAGAAAGTAAAAAGTCTTGAAATAGTACCTTTATTGCAATGGTGGCAATCGCCCCTTACTTTTTTAGGGAAAAATTAAATTTTTATTTCATTTTGGCTGCACAAAACTAGGACTTCTAATAAAGCCATAGCGTTCGTATCTCATTTTTACTTTCTCGTGTACGAAGTATACAAGGAGAAAGTATTGTAATCGTCAAAAAATTCGAACTCGAGATTTTGACGAATCTCCACGTTTTAGACCTCCCCGCGATTCCGAAAAACACAATTTTGGAATTATGTCTGTCTATCTTTGAAGTCGATAACTCGAAAACTATTAGAGCTACGGGGATGAAATTTGGTATGTGGTCTTTAAACATAATTTGTAGGTTTCTATCAAATTTCGGACAAAATCCGTCGACGGGAAGTCTGTCTATCTGTATGTCCGCGCCCATGTGAACGCTATAATTCAAAAACCTGAATAGCTAGATGGATAAAATTTGGTACACGGTTTTATCGTCATGAATGTAGGTCAGTATAAAATTTTGGGCCAAATCCGTCAAAGGATTGACTGTCTGTCGGTCTGTATAATTCACTTTTGAAAAGAATCCGTCATCTCCACGCGCATGAGTACTGGAAGCAATCTTCTGTGCACGCGAAGGCTATGGAGCGAATTACGTCAGTTTGTCCTTGAGACGGCAAGAGCGGAAAATCGGTACGCATCTCTTTGAATTTGATTCTTTACCTAGATATTTTTCAATCACTATAATGAAAAACTTCCGATAGTCATAGGATTCTGGATAACAGTAGGTTCGAATTTTTTTATCCACGCGGGGAGAGGGTAAAAGCACCTTTCTGGGGAAGTATAAGAGAAAGCTGAGGGGAGAACACTCCCGCTGGTTTAATTGAGTGAAGCAAAAACGAGTTTCTGTTCACTCGTCTGAGTCCAATCTTTTTCATTATCCGACAGGCGTTAGTCAATGAAGGGGAAAAAATGGATCTTTTAACTATTATTCTTCATCTACATTTTTTTAATTTCTGAAGAAGCGTCAAACTGATGAATTGATATTAAATAATATTTAAGCTAAGAATTTATTTAATATGTTTTGATCTACATTGCATTCACCATTTTAATTTCGAAACAAAATGAATAAATGAACGGTTTATTTATGCGACTGCCACATTTTTTCCCTTTTTATCGTTGCGATTTCTGACATTACAGTCTGAAATGTAAAAAAATAATAATTGAAACATTAAAGTGACGCATCTTCTTGTATTGAAACCGATATTTCCACCTTTAAAGAAAATCATTTTATCTAAAATGCGAAAATGAAACATGAAATTTAGTGAGATAAGAGTGCTAAAATCGACCAGACAAGAAAAATGAATCACTGGTTGCTGAATCGTTATTGACAGATCGGCTATTAGAGATAAGGTCTAAGATTTATTTTCTGAAGTGGAGGTGGTTTTTGATAATAAATACAACAATAAGTAAAATAAGGTTTCTAAAAAAGTGTATTGATAAAATAACGCATCATAGGATCGTATGATATTGTTTATATTTACCTTCTAGATCTACTGCCACCAATAGTTTTTGTAGTGGCGAACAAATTTTTGAGTAAATTTTTTCCGATACTCAACAAATTTTTTATTTCAAATTTAAGAAAAAACTTTCATTGATTTGCATTAATGATTTCAGAAAAATAACATCGTATAAAATGGTTTGGGATCTTAAAATTCACGAAATTTTTTCTTCGTTCATACTTTTGCGATTTAAATTGTTTATAACACTTTCATTTAACTTGACTTGGCCTTTGTAATTTTGTAATCCACTTTACACTCACTCCCTGATGTGCTAGAGTTTTGAAATTTTGTACACTCGCGTATATTCGATGGCAATACGCTATTTTAATATTTTCAGAACTTAGTTATCAGTTAATCCATCTATCTAATTAAATTTCGACTCCATAGAGGTGGCGCCACCTGGCAGTGAATTTGGGAAAAACGGATTTAAAAATGTCATAATATTTAGACTAATGAATTCTAAATTAAAGACTAAAAAGTAGAAAATAATTTAAACAATTCTACTGCTTAAATGTGTGTGCTTTAATTTAATAAAAATGTTTTTTGAAAACTGTGTTTATTAAACATACTCACTTTCTAGTCATGAATTCGATTTAGCTTCTATGTCTTTTAAAATTCTGGTCGCACATATCTGTTCCATTAGAGCGGAAAAAAATCAACCTTAGCAACTTATTTGAAAGAGTGAAGAGTTATATCGACCGGGAAACGAACCTCTGATATACAGAATTAAAGTCAGACACAATTAGATACTATAGTTATCCTATCACCTGTTTGTTGAATTGTGTCAAAACATCAGGAGTAGTTATTTTCGTTTTGTTTTCTACGACACAATGATAAAATAGAGGTAAACCTTTTCACCTTGAATATTTTTTCCATACCAGGAGGCACCAAGAGTACGAGGATGGAAATTATGGTGTGGTCTGGTAAACGGTTGTCCTACCAATGACAGGTAGACAACCGTTAACCAGACCACAACCAACCAACCGTTAATGACCTTGCGAAGACTCCTGGCATTACATGATCATAATGGGGTCTATTTTGCGTGATTCTCAGCGACAATGTTGCTACTCACGATGGTCCGGTCATTCATAATTACTAGAAAATTATGTGATGGGTCGGAGTTCTATTTATAGTTGATTTACCTTGCACATTTAAATCAATTTAAATCTACTTTCTTACAGCTTTGCTTAAATGGCAATTTCCTACACTATGGATTTCAAATGATAGGTAGTTCATAGCCACGGTGGAAAGTCAGTTCGCCTAGACTTATTTACAGAAGAGAAAGACAGAGAGAGAATCACCATATCTCACCTACAAATAGAGTTCGAAATGATTCCAATATTGGGTTTGAAGTATCAAAACATACCTGACAGCAATGGAGGTGCATGGCAATGAAGAAGAACTGAAACAATTGTTTTTTGCGTATCATGAAAACAATTGTCTCATAATTTAATCAATCTATATATATATATATATATATATATATATATATATATATATATATATAACGCTAAGGTACGTGTCACAGAATAAAGGTTAATTTCTCATATGTCGATGGCAATGATCGGTTTGTTTACAAAAACCAGCGGGAGTGACCTCCCTAAAACTTTCTCGTATACTCATTTCTCAAAAATTCTCGTATAAAGTGCTATTTCCCCGCAACCTCTCACGGATAAAAATTTCGAATCTGCTCTACGCCCAGAACTTCACGAGTTTCCCCCAAGAACAGGTGAAAACAACAAAACAAATGGAAATAAAATAATCCAAGCAGTATCAGAATTCGCCAAAAGGAGGGCAAAAGGAAGCAAAAGGCGCTAAACAGAAGTCATTACGCATGAATTCTCTGAAAAGTATGCACAGAGATTGCCCCCAGTACGCATGCGCGTGGAGAATTAATATTCGCCACTGTAAACTTAGAAAACTGAATATGCAATTTGAACGCCTTTTTTTAACCGATTGAAACGAAAATTGGGCACAGATCAATAATTAATGTTAGCATACGTCGTACCAAATTTTATTTATCTAAGCCAAAGGGTTTAAGAGTTATAATTTTTACAAGTATGCGATTATACAGACCTACAGACAGTGAACCCTCTGACGGATTTGGCCCAAACTTTTATACGGATCTACATTCCTGATGATAAAACTGTGTACCAAATTTTATCCATCTAACTATTCAAGTTTTTGAGTTATAGTGTTCACATGAACATACAGACAGATTTCCTGTAGACGGATTTTGTCCAAAATTTGATAGAAACTTACAAATTATGTTTAATGACCACATACCAAATTTCATCCCCGTTCCTCTAATAGTTTTCGAGTTATCGTGTTCACAGACACACACACAGATAGACATAATTCCAAAATTGTGTTTTTCGGAATCAGGGAGGTCCAAAACGTGGAGATTCGTCAAAATCTCGAGTTCGAATTTTTTGACGATTACAATACTTTCTCTTTGTATACTTCGGATACGAGAAAGTAATAACCGGTTGCTTCCCCCATGTTAGGCTTAACTTCGTAATCATAGCCTGTTACTATAATCGTTCTGGTGTAAAATAACTTTTTTCTCGAAAAAAATAAGTTTAAGATGAAAAATTCACAATATTTCTTACATTATAATGAAATTTTGGATGAAATGATTCATAAGAGATCCATTGGAAATGAAGCAGATGGGTTTAGGCGAGTCAGAAAACGCTTAGATCAACGACAAAATAGTTTAAGTCATCGAACAGAAAATCGTGTCAATTCACAAATTGAGGTGAACATCATGGATCTTACTATTGTGAACATTGTACATTGGCTACTTTTCTGTTATGCGCACACCACTTGGCGCCTTTTTTTTTGTCTTGGCGAATTTTTTTTTTTTTTTGGAGCTCTGAATCGCCAATTTGGCTCTAGAAGCGTCTGGAAAATCATGGTATGCGTATAACCGAGCGTACATGTTCTGCGTGGGATCCGCTAATTATAATGATTCATTGATTTTAATGTTACTTTGGCTGTAAAGAAATAACCAGTTGGGCATTGCAGATTTGGCATATCTGGCATTAAGGCTCTGTCATATTACATTGGAATTAAAAATGGCAAATTAGCCAAAAATGCTTTTTTGCTAATTTTAAGTCTTTATAAATCCCCAGCTAAATTTCTGAGAAGTACTTTTCACTTTCTTGTATACGAAGTACAGAAAGATAAAGTATTGTAATCGTCAAAAAATTCGAACTCCAGATTTTGACGAATCTTCACGTTTTAGACCTTTCTGAGTCCGAAAAACACAAGTTTGGAATTATGTCTGTCTGTCTGTCCCTTCGTCTGTCTTTTCGTTAAAATCGGTTTTAAAAAAGGCGTTGAAATTGCATATTCTGTTTTTCGCCATTCTACGGCGCAAAAAAAAAAAAAGGCGCGAACACTGTTACGTTTTCCCCACCTTAGGGAATACAGCACGTTTTCTGGCGCGCGATGTATTTTTTCCCCCACGCGGTGTTAGTCGTATGCGAAAAAGTTTCGGGGAGGCCACTCCCGCTGGTTTATAACGAATTTGTCTGGCCTGAAGTGAAAGAAAATCCAGCCATGTTAGATTTGACATTACTTATAAATGAAAATGTGATTGCAGTTCCTAAATTGTCATGTATGTACACTTCATTTTCTTTTAATTAATTATCTTCTTTTAATGTTTACTGTCACGAAAGAGTGGATCTGAAAGAAAATGAAAATTTTTAATTAATTGAATTCTATGCTTAAAAGTCATTTTCCACTAACGACGAAATTCTGAATATTCTAATTCTAAGTTCCACAGCTTTGGTGACGACACTTGAAAATGCATAATTTTACCTAAAATTTTTGACAAAAAACTCTTGAATATAGTAAAATGTTTAAGAAGCAGTTTTAGCTGAAAGAAGTAAAAATTATTTATACAAGTGTGATGTTTTTTGCATCTATTTTTTGGTAAGTCCACATTTTTTGTATTGTCTTTTTAAGTATTATTTTAATATATATTAATAATATAATGTATATTATTTTAATAATATAACTTTGTATTTTCCTATACGAAGTATACAGTAGACAGTACTGTAATTGCCAAAAAATTCGGCCGCAAGATTTGGATGAATCTCCACGATGTAGACCTACCCGAGTCCGAAAGAGCGTTTTTGGAATTACGCCCTTGAGTGTACGTGAACAAGTAAATTCAAAAACGCAACATTCTAGACAGATGAAATTTGGTATGCGTTCTTGACATCAGAATCGTAGCTCTGTATCAGATGTTGAAGGCAATCGGTCAAAGGCAAATGGTACAAAATGCATGCTCCATTTTCTTCACTGTGCTTCCGCGCATATTTACACACCGCGCTATATTGTGACAGTTTACGAGAAAATCGAGGGAAGTTCAGTCCCGCTGCTTTTGTAAACTGCGTGCTGGAACTTTACCTCAATTCCTGATAGAACCTAATTTTAAACATCTGATAAAATATCTGCCTAGATTTTAAGAAAACACAATCAGTGGCGACCGGGTATTGGTGACCCGGCCGTTAGATTCAGGGGTTGCCATGGAGTCAGAAAATTACTGAGTTTATATTATTTTTAAAGCAAAATATGATGAGAGGGTTTGAAAATAAACCACGCCCCGGACATCCTTTAGGCTTACTAGGCTATTGATGACGACTGGGGTAAAAAAAATCATATTGCGATCCAAGTGCCACTTACCCTTGCTACGCCACTGGTCATGTTCATAAAATTTCAATGCGTTTACGTCACTTTTGAAGGTCTAATAGATGAGGGGGAGAAAAACACAGCTCCGGGCGCCGTTTAAACATGTTTAGCCACTGACGACGACGGGGGGGGGAATCATATTATGACCCGGGCGCCTTTTATCCTCGCTACGCCACTGAACACAGTATAAATTGTATCTAAAAATTAGGGATGTAACGAATATTCGGCAACTACTCGGTATTCGGCCTATTCGACCCTTTTACCGAATATTCGGCTGGCCAAATACCAAACAGATATTCGGCCGAAAAAATTCAGGGTAATAATCTACATATTAATACGTTAAGAAAAAACTTTGTATCCCTTTTTAAGCACATTGCGCGCACGGAGGTGTGTGAGATTTGGCATAGCTAAAGTGCATATGGAAAAGGAGTGCAGAAAGATAAAATTTATGTATAATATGTGTTACAAATACATTAAATTAAATAAAATAAAACATTCATTGTTTGCGCTCATAAACCGTAAAAAATTAGCGGAGTAAATGCGGAGTGAATTTGAAGTGAATGCGGAGCGGATGGTTTGTAATTAATTTAATCCCCCCCCCCGCAGTGAAATCCACTCCAAGAGGGAGTTTATTTAGATTATTTATAAAAAAAAGTCTTCTGAGTGAAATACAAAATGCGGATGATTTAAATCTGTCAATGTCAAACACATATTAGTCTGTGGTCAAACAGTCGCACAGAGTAGAAATTGTCTCTAGGGGATTTATATATAGTATGTATTACTAATACAGTAAATAAAAAAAATAAAACATTCATTGCTTACGTTCATACTGAATGTCAAACACATAAGTCTGTGGTCAACAGTCGGACAACCTTTAATTTTTTTAACCGCTCTGTGTTTTTTTGTTTGTTTCAATAAAAAATGTATAAAAAAATACGGAGCACGTATTCTTTATTTCATTTTTTGTATTAATTTTTTATTTAAATTTTATATAATTTGAAAAAGATAGGCAAATTAACTGTGTAGCCTTGGCGAAACCTGGCATGTATAGCAATAAAAAATACCCAAGAAATGCTAAAAAACGCGTTATTGCTTTTTAAATATGACTCAGTCAAGCTATACCTCATTTTCCCTATCGTTCGTATTTTTCAAATAATTGGAAAATCAATGCATAATGACGCATTTGTGCGCGCTCGCAGCTGACGTAATAGAACAAAATTCAAAAAAAATTATATGCAATGATTATAGAGGTAAACTCTTTGACAAAAGAACCTCAATAACGTTCAAACTTAAAAATTTAATGAATTACGGTCGAATTTCGACCGCTGGGCGACCTTTAGTTTTTTTACATGTGACTTTAAATGCATTTAATAAAGAATATTGTAGAATTACTATTCGGACATTTATTAGAAAAATCTCCTTAACATTTACCCAACTTTAAGTTACATAGAAAATAAGTGTATTTAATAATGTTGCGTATCATTTATCATTGTAAAGCCTGAAATTATGATGCAAGAACAATATTTGTTTAGCATTTTCTGGAAGAAGTCTGTTCTGTTTGGTTTCATATTACGAGTGTCAGAAAATAAGCGCTCGCTATATACTGTGCTTCCAGGAGATAGAAAAATATTTTTTTGCTAAATTTGCAAATCTTGGAAATTTTTCCGTTTTTTTTATCCCCACCAATTAAGCGATCATTTCATCCTAGCTATTAAATTTTTTTCATACAAAAATAGGAATTTACTTATAATAACTTTAATTTATCCACTAAATTTTCTTTTATGTTCCATAATGATGACTTTTTTTAAATTTCTGTTTAGCAAATCCAAAACGAAGAGGATTTCTCACATTTTATTATAGGATATTTAGAATATTGCAAAAAATGCATCAAGGTGTTATTATTTTTTTAAATGCGCAAATAATAAAAAAATCAAATTCTTTGATTTAAAATTCGAGCAGTAATTTATTAAAAATCAAAAGTAAATTGTTTTTAAAAAGCAGATATTCGGTCGCCAAATATTTGGTATTCGATCTGAAATTTGGCCGAATGTTCGTTACCTCCCTACTAAAAATATCGTCTAAACATATATTCTGATAGCAAAATTGCTTCCATCTTTCAGAATGGCACCTTTTATCTACTGAATCTATGATCTTTTGTTTCGCATGTCTTTAAATTTAGATAAATATTGCTCACTATTAACATTTCAGGTTTTTCCTAGATGATTCAGATTTTGAAAAAAATCATATCCGCAATATTTCGTATTTAAGATAGGGCGATATCCGGGAATAGAGAATGTCCGGTTACGGCAAAGGAAGAGCATTATACAAGTGAAATCGTGAGTTGACAGAAACATGGAAATTACAGAAGTGACGGAGAGAACGGTGGAATCTGGCACAAAGTGCGTGCGGATACAAATATAGAATTCCACAAATTACCGCGCGTGAGTGCTTCTCGTGAAGTGCCTCCGCACGTTTTCCGGAGGAGGTTTCCCCGCGCACAATGGCACGTTTTGAAAGGGAAGCTCGTCCTTGGCATCTCGTGATTCAGAGACATTTTGCTAAATAAATCCACGTTAGAAATGCACTAATTTTCAAATTTGTGTTTTGCATGACATTAGGGATGGAAAAAACCTACCGGTTTTAACCTAAAACCTGTTTTCTTGTTTCGATTAACCCATTTTCTTTTCGTTTATTTTTTTTGTACCGGTTATAACCGTTTTTTTTGAAATCCAATAACCAAAAAAAAAAAACCTAAAATTTACCAAGTTATGAAGCTTTGAATTTCATCATCTTAGGCCAATCAGCGACAACCGATTCCTCGAAGCGTCTGTTGGTTGGCGGATTACTGAAAGAGTCTTTATGAAAAGATAAATATTGGCCAATGGATTGATTTTCTGTAAAAACAATATTAGTAAAAAGAAATTGTGTACAAATGGCGCTTGTTTTTTATTAAAACACCGAAAATCGGTTATTTTGATCGATTATAACAGCCAGGTTAAACCGGAGGTGGAAAAAAACCTGAATAACCGAAAAAACGGTTATTTTCGTAATCCCTACATGGCATGCAAAAAATCGCATTATTGGTCATTTTAGTAAAATCGCAATAGAAAATGTCAATAAATGAAACTAATAATGAGAAAAGTAGTAAATTATCCGATGCTTTGATACTCAACATCCGGTTAGTGGCAGAAATGTTGTTCCATTCCATGCCCTTATCCAAGTGGATGGACTAAAACCAAAAGTTGTAGAAGTTGTTACGTAAGCACAATTCCCCGACTACCAATTGTAGCGCCCTCAAGTGGCCGAATGTAAGAACCTTGCAGTATCAATGATATACTGATCTGGTCAACAGCTTCGCCCATGTGCGAACAAATCAACTCCCATTCAGCGGAGAAAAATAAATCATATTATTAAAATCAAAGGAGGTCCGTCGTATTTATTACAATCCTCTCCAGAAGTTGTTCCGGATTCCATGAAAATTCTGCGTTTCTCTTTCCTTCACAACTTGTTACTTACATACGGATAAAAAAGAATAGTCAGATTGTTCCAAAAGGTCGTTCACAAACTTAAAGGGCGGGTCAGCAATACAGAAACAAATCTTTTTTCAATAGAACATTGAGTCGGAAACGCAAAAGAGGGCCGTCAGTTAATTAAGGACAAGAAAAGAATACTCTAGATAAAATGTACAACACAGATTGAGTGGAATACAAATTTGCAATAGCGTAACAACCCAGTTGCATGCATAACAGCATTGCAAGTCGTACCCAACACGACAGATTCTATAATGGTAAGTAGGACGCACTGCCAACAACGTACCCTTGGAGTAATTAAAGTAAGTGTAAGTCATATCGAAATCACCTCGATCTAGCGCGAAGCTGTCCGGTGTATCTGAGTGACGGCCGCTGCAACAGCTCGAGGGCTGAAGCCGGAGTCCGAATGACCATCACCTGCCACGGCCCGACCACTCCCGTAGGAGGCACGCACTATCACAGGCAGAGGGCAAGCCTAAAGTGGCCATTTATTTTTTCCCACAAAACGGAACGTTTTAAAATTCTTTTGGTAATATTATGTGAATTCAAGAAAACACATATTTCTTCAGTTTTTGTTTATTAATGAAAAGAGCAGGAATAAACACATGAAAATAAATAATTCATAACACGTTTTTGCTTAAGTATCTTTGGTGTAGATTTAAAAAAAAGAAAAAAAAATTCTTGTCAGGATTTCCTAAAATTAATACGGTAATTAACGCTGCTTTATAAATTGCGACTTGCAGCTGTGTTTTCTATCTCGTCCACAACTTATTCATAAGAAAATTTTCCTTTCCGCGGGTGCATAAGTGCCGGGCAGACATAGAATATATTCAATAATTAAGAGAAAGTTCGTATGATTTAAATTACTGCCGTGAAAGGGTTTGAACAGTTCCACCCAACGACTTTCGCTTAAAATATTCCCAGTGTTTCATTCTGTCACTTCATGCGGTGTAATGCAGTTAGAATTAAGTGCGAGATAGCAGGCTTCTGACCAACTTGCATATGTATGACAAGTATTGTCCATGCTCCACCACCGCCGGACTACTAGACAACTACTTCTTGTTTGAAATTGTCATCGCGCAGTGGCGAATCCAGGATTCGTGTCTGGAGGGTGGCTGAGGTCATAAAAATTTGGTATCGTCGTGACGAATGTCAAACCTCATGGCTTATGTAAACCAAAACACTTTAACTTTACAGACTTTCCTCACCTGACAATAAGAATCATAAATAAAACTACAATACTTTCGATAATTTAATAAAAAAAATACAATTAAATAAGGAGACAAAAAATATTGTCGACCGCGTCAACGCTACAAGTACAAGTGGCATGACTAGAAAAGTAGGAAAATTTTTGAACCTGTCAAGCCAGAAAGCAATGTTGTCACGATTTTACTATTTTTTACAGATGAAACAACAGTTGTAGTGATTTTAAATAAAATCAATAATTTTAATTAGCTCTGGGGGGCTGTAGCCCGATAGCCCTCCCCCCGGATTCGCCACTGTTATCGAGGGTTGCTCGTTTTCTGAAACCGGAACATTTGGGCGTCCCGAAGCTGTGCTTGGGGACAACGGGAGACAGGCTATTAAAAAACGGGACGTATGGTCAGATTAGGCTAGCCCCAACCGTTATTGTATCCTCCAAGGAAGCGAGAATCCGGCGGCTTCTCATCCACGTACTCATGGTGACCCCAAACAATCAAATGAGTTCGAATAGTTTACACCTTGGAATAGTAAAGTAATAAAACTATGAGTTCTTGGTTAATTAAACAATCAAATGAGTTCGAATAGTTTACACCTTGGAATAGTAAAGTAATAAAACTATGAGTTCTTGGTCAATTAAACAATCAAATGAGTTCGAATAGTTTACACCTTGGAATAGTAAAGTAATAAAACTATGAGTTCTTTGTCAATTAAACAATCAAATGAGTTCGAATAGTTTACACTTTGGAATAGTAAAGCAATAAAACTATGAGTTCTTGGTCAATTAAACAATCAAATGAGTTCGAATAGTTTACACCTTGGAATAGTAAGTAATAAAACTATGAGTTCTTGGTCAATTTTTGGTCTAAAAAAAACTTATTATATAATAGGGATGGCGGTTTTTAAAAAAAAAAAAAAAACGGTTTTCGGTTAAATCAGTTTTTTTCACCTCCGATTTTTTTAAAAAAACGGGTTTCGGGTGTTTTTCTTTAAAGCAACGTTGTGGACAGAATTTTTTATTAATTATAACGTACAATAAATAAGTATTAATACAATAATTAATTAATGTAATAAGTAATGATTATAAATAAGTAATTAATACGATATGTAATAATAATAAATGAGTAATTATTGCAATAAGTAAGTATTATAGACAAATTTTTTATTAACAATTTTTTCACAAGAAATTAATTCATTGGCCAATATTTATCATCTAACTTGCTCTTAAAGTCTCTTTCAGCAATGTATTGATCCGTGAGTCAACACCTCTCATCGGAAAGAACATCATTCAACGTAGATACTAATCTTTCGGACGCCACAGAACTTCCGACTAAAGATAAATATTTTTTGGCTACAAAAAAACAGACGCCGTTTGCAGAGGAAATTTTATATTAATATTGTTTTTACAGAAAATCAATCAATTAGCCAATATTTATGTGTTCATAAAGACTCTTTCAGTACTCCGCCAACCAACAGACGCCTCGAGGAAGCGGTTGTCGTTGATTGGCCTAAGATGATGAAATTCAAAGCTTCATAACTTGGTAAATTTTAGTCTAGTCGAACCTAAAATCGCCCCTATCTTCCCCCCCGACCCCCCCCCCCGGTTTTTGGATTTAAAAAAATAATCGAAAAAAATCGGTTAACCGAAAAAAAACGGTTTTCGGTTTAAACCGGTAGGTTTTTCCCATCCGTAGTATAAAAGAAAGCAAAGTAACATTCGTAAGATCTAAGACTAATGAGATTTTGAAAGAACTATAATTTTGAAAATTCTGTAATTGGGTTCATTTGCACAATGAGGCACAAAACACGCATTTTTAGAAATGGCTGTTTTCGGAAAGAATTACTGAAATACTATTTCCTTTGCTGCATTTTCCCAAAACTAATTATTGCATTACAAGTTGTTTGTTGTGTAACGGTTTGAGTTGCTTCAGTTTTGCTCGCGAAACTACACTCTGTTAGGTTCAGTTTTCGATCGATAAAACTGTTGTTGGCTCCCAGTTACACAACTGCGTTCATTTAAAGCGGTTATTGGTGACAAAAAAAAATGATACCGGACTATTTCACATAAATGCACGAGGTGTTCTGTTTATAAAACCAAACGAATGAAAGTGAACATACCAATTATAAAGAATTTTTTAACAAAATAAAATACTAATTTCCACTAAATTCCCAAACACTCCTAAAAATAAGGATAAGCGGAACTGTTTAGTTCAGAATAATTTAGAACTGTTCTAGAGAACGGAACATTTTCTTCCAAAATGGCACAGAACAACATTTTCTTCAAAAAGAAATTTGAAAAAAAATTCCTTCACTTACATTTCTAGAAATTGAAATATAATATTATAACCTAGGTTCTAATAAAAAATTCAATTTAATTTTGAAAAACAGAAGAAAAGTTTTATTCTAAACTTTTATAGAGCACACCTTCCAACATCGTAGGAAAAGTTACAAGAAATGATCCATAACTTATTAATAAGAAATAGCACTCTGCTTATACCGTCTCATCAATTACATTATGTAAATGGATATTATTAGAATTCCTGCTGTTATTTTCAAAATTCTAACTAGCAATTAATTGATAGAAGCTTCAAACGGGGGCAGTGCGGTCTTTTCGTGCTATCACGTGATGAGCTGACTGTGACGTAGGCTGAGACGTCGCGTGAATGGACCCCATTCATTTGAAAGTCGCTCTAAATGCAACTTTGTTTCTTCAATACATTTGACAGTATTTTCCGTTCTTTCATGCATTTCTTTCCCTGCGTATTTATTATTATTTTTGCATTGGTCAATGTAGGGGAAAGTGAGGTAAAGGGCCTGCTGGAGCTAAACTACTTGACAGAGAGCTTGTAAAATTTCACTAAAATATTCATTGCTTATCGGAGTACAATACAGGGTGTTCATTAATTATTGTCAGGGTTTCCGTACCTCATAACTTTCGAATAAAAAATATTACGCAAAAACCGATTCGTAAATTACAACTCAAAGAATTTCATTAATGATATTAAAAAGATTAATGAATTTGCACATGGCTGCCCTTCGTGGCTCGTAACACATCGAGACGAAATTCGATTTCCCTCCAAGTGTTCTCCAGCATTTGTGGGGTAACATTTTGGATCGCAGTAACAATTCTACGCTTCAGTTCATCAAGGGAGGGCACAGGGGTCTTGTACACAATGTTCTTGACAAACCCCCAAACCAAATTTAGTTTCGAAAAACCACAATACACACATTGCTTTTTCTTGTACGGTCGCCATTTTTATTTATGACATCATAATTACCCAGACTGCAAATGCGCTAAGATCGCATTGTCGCCACGTAAAATTCTTTGAGTTGTAATTTACGAATACGTAATCGGTTTTTGCGTAATATTTTTTCTTCGAAAGTTAGGAGGTACGGAAACCCCGACAATAATTAATGAACACCCTGTATATCTTTCAGGAAAAGTCATAGTTTTACTACTTTTTTTACCAATGATATTTTTCATAAAAAAAAGTCATGGGGTAAAACCGGGTACGCATGTTAACGTTATGGGAAATTAGGAAAATTCGATTTTCAGTGAAAAAGTTGCAATCTTTTTTATTTTATATGACAGTTTAACAATATTAGTTACAAATTCACATGTAAAGCAGTTGTCTTCTTCCTCCGCGCCACTGCAGCTTCCGTGGGCACAGCTAAGACATTTTTTCATTAGATTAACCCTTCTTCTTTATTTAAATTAAAAAATTCATCATTAAAATATAAACACTCAACGTCTGATGTGTTTTCATCGTCTTCATCGAAGGAATCATCAATACTGACTGCCCCGGTCTTACGCCACTTGAAGTACCCAGTTTTTCCCCGAGTTAAGAGGTTATAGAGGACGAAATAGAACCGCGCAATTATTGGAGTAAATTCTTATTGTTTGAAAAGGGTATAAATCATTGGTTAACATATAATAAGCTGGACTAAATATAATTTTTAATATATTGTTGGATATATTTTGAAAAAAATTCAGCCATGTTAGATCTAACATTACTTATAAATGAAAATGCGATTGCAGTCCCTAAATCGTCATGTATGTACACTGCATTTTCTTTTAATTAATTAATGTTTACTGTCGCGAAAGAGTGGATCTGATTGAAAATGAAAATTTTTAATTAATTTGAATTCTATGCTTAAAAGCCATTTTCCATTACCAACGAAATTCCGAATATTTCCACAGCTTTCGTGACGGCACTTGAAAATGCATAATTTTATCTAAACTTTTGACAAAAATTATTGAATATAGTTTAAGAAGCAGTTTAGCTGAAAGAAGTAAAAAATTATTTTATACAAGTGTGATCTTTTTGTCATCTATTTTTTGATAAATCCACAATTTTTTGTATTGTCTTTTTAAGTATTATTTTAATACTAGAAAATCACCCGTCAAAGTACTATGACGGGTGCAAATTGTCTCTTCATTCGAGAGATTTCCCGTCAAATCTGACGTGTTTAAATAGATATACATGCGAGAGAAATGTTTAACATTGATTGAAAACAAATAAAATAAACATATGTATTATGAAAGGAAATATTTTTTTATTTACATATTATTTGCATATTTCTCTATTCAAAAAGCCTCTTGGTAAACAACATTCCGTATGAAGTATTTTTCGTTGTTGAACAATTTTCCTTGTACTTCAGATGTCATTGTGTAAATTTTAACTATGCCAAAAAATATTATCAAATTATATCATCACGATTGCACTAAATAATTAGATGCAGCGTGGCGTCCAAACTCTATCACGCGCATGATATACCACTGACATGATTGACTACTTTCTATTAAAAAACGGAAATCAATTTGAAAGATAGGATTAATATAATTTAAAATTTCTCGGGAACTACTGATCATAGCGAGATAAATTTTATACCAATCGATAGCAAATTTTATTTCACTGTTATTTTAGAGCAATTAAATTTGAAATTAGAACGACAATTACTCTTTTAAATTTAAAATGATTGAAAGTTAGGTTCTCTAACAATGAAATAATGCTGTTTATCGTCTCGCAGGGCTATGGCCTATTATTATTATTATTATATTATTAAATTATCTGGTCCTGGGGACATTGCGAAGCCTAGTAGACTTTAAAGATGAATAAATTCAGTAACATGAAATTTATTGTGAGCAGGAAAACTCTAAAAGTAGAAAAGTAAAATATGCTAGAAACAGCACTGACAAATCAGAGGAAGATTTGAACCAGCCAAGATACACTGTAACAAAAGAGGTCTTGAGGGTGAAAGCGCTGTTTGGAAACGGTCTTTAGACATTGTATAATCAGAAAAGAAAGGATCTTCCGTCATGGGTGAAAAATGGTTTCTAACTGAAGGAAGACACCAGAAGAGAGAATGCAACAATGTATTCTTAAGCTTTCTCGGCATGTTTGGATACTTTCAATTAAAAATCAAGAATCTTTTAAATGTAGGCCGAAACACATACTCGGGGAAAGGTACTTCAGCACGCCTAAAACAATATTACAAGTGTCGAATTTTGTAAGTTTTTTTTAACATTTTATGTTCTAGGTGACACGAAATTGAATTCTTAAGGCAGTGATTTTCAACCTGTGGGGATCGCCTTAGAATAATTCGGTAAAAAATCACTTTTGAAGAGTCTGAATTCTAATAAGTGGTGACAATTAATTGGTGGTTCTCAACATTTAGAATTTCCAAATCAATTTTAGCGGTACGTTCTTTTCCAACTATTTTTGTTCAGTTTTGCTTCTTTGAGAATGAATTTTGAATAATTAATATCAAAACACCTTTTGTGGTACCTGCATGCATTAAGATATTTTTAAGGATAACATTTAGATATTTTTAAGGATAGCATTTAGATATTTTTAAGGACAGCATTTAGATATTTTTAAGGATAGCATTTAGATATTTTTAAGCACAGCATTTAGATATTTTTAAGGATAGCATTTATTTTTGAGGATATCATTT
>BGPR01002381.1:121158-152651 GCA_013235015.1 Araneus ventricosus | reverse complement strand
ATTTATTTTTGAGGATATCATTTAGATATTTTTAAGGATAGCATTTAGATATTTTTAAGGATAGCGTTTAGATATTGCATTATCAGAAATTTATCTATTCTTATTTTGAATCCAGTAGTTTTTACGGGTAATTTGTCTCGTACCTCGTGTTTTAACGCTCCATAGTTTGGGAATCAAAGCAATGCATGACAATTTGCTTAAAGTACTTTTGAGATTGTGAATGTAACTACAGTGGATATGCATTATTAGACGAATTTATGTACGTTGAACCATGTCTCTAAATTGTAACTGCGCATGTCGCTAGGGATATGTTACTTTTTCAAACAATCAGCTTCACTGCTTATGCATATATATAAACAACAGGTAAATGCATAAATACTTGTTTTTCTAAACAAAAACTATGTGAAAACGTAAATTTAACTTGCATGTAATACTAAAGTGACCAATTGTCCTCTTTTAGGGAGAACAGTCCTTCTTTTGCAACTTATGTCCACCCTCGAAAAGTGTCGTCCTACATGCCCTCTTTTTCGATATTTGAAGACTAATCTGTGAAACTCCGTATTCGATCGATGCCGATCCGAACCGTTGCACTCATTTGAAGAATAATTCATAGGCATGTAAGCATAATTACAATATAAAATGTTATAAATGTTTTCATTATGCATTGATCATATTATTCAGTATTATTGTTGCGGTGAATAAAATTTTACTTTTATTTACGATATTTATTTCTTAAATTTATTTGTGTCCTCTTTTCATTGAAACCAGCGGGAGTGGTCTCCCCTAAACTTCCTCGTATACTTCCCAAAAAAGGTGCTGTTTCCCCTCCCCCCGCGTGGATAAAAAAAATTCGAACCTACTGTAACCCAGAATCCAATGACTATCAGAAGGTTTTTCATTGTAGATTATAGTGATTGTAAAATATTTAGGTAAAGAATCAAATTCAAAGACATGCTTACCGAATAAAACGCATCTATCACACACTGCTAGGTTCCACTCTTGCCGGCTCAAGGATAAAGTGACGTAATTCGCTCACTAACATCCACGAGCACAGACATTGCTACCAGTACGCATGCGCATGGAGAATCGGATTAGAAAAATTAATTATACAATTTGAACGCCTTTTTTGAACCGATTGACACAAAAATTGGACACAAATCTACGATTAAGGTGAGAAGGCCACATACCAAAGTTCAATGATCTGAGTAATTTTGTTAAGAAGTTATTGCGGTTAAAAATATGCGATTATACAGACCGACAGACAGTCGAATTTGATCCAAAATTTGATACGGACCTACATTCATGATGATAAAATTGCGTACCAAATGTTATCCATCTAGCTATTCAAGTTTTTGAGTTATAGCGTTCACATGAACGCGGACAGATAGACAGAGAGACTTCCTGTAGACGGATTTTGTCCAAAATTTAAAGAAACCTACAAATTATGTGTAAATATCGCATACGAAATTTCATCCCTGTATCTCTAACAGTTTTCGAGTTATCGTGTTCACAGACACACAGACAGACAAAATTCCAAAATTGTGTTTTTCAGACTCAGGGAAGTCTACCCTATTAGTACAAGATATTGTACGATATCTCTACGACGTTGTCCGGTATTCTGAATGCCGTACAATATCGTAAATATATCGTAACAATATTGTGCAGCGTCTTGTGTTATTAGGGTAAAACGCGGAGATTCGTCAAAATCTCGAGTTCGAATTTTTTGACGATTACAATACTTTCTCTTTGTATACTTCGTATACGAGAAAGTAAAAAGTTAGTTACTTTAGTAATACGAGACTGTTTATCGTGCTGTATGAGAACTAGTGACAATGTTTCCGTCGGGTTTTACAAATTCACGTTGTACAGGAAACCGTTATACGAGATTCCTCTATACTTTGTTCGTGAAATTTGCAAAAATTATTCGCACAGATAATTCTGGACTCGATATTGCGTGCGCATGGGAACACAGTGAAGTCGAAACAACATCTGCATACCCTTCCATAGTGACAATTAATCTGAAATTTTCTTGACCTTTCGGCGTAAATAAACAATAAACACTATCACTCCAGTAAATCAGGCAGGTGAAACATAACTGGTTGCGTTCCCGATCCAGATTCTGTACTTTGGCCCTTGGCAGAAATGAGCGTAAACAGATAACCCAGCTGTTGACAAACTGTGCAGGAAACAGATCTACGAGACCCGGTTGAACGATCTAATCTGGAACTTGAGAGCGTTATCGCCATATCCGATCACGTGCATATACAGCGTTCTGCAGCTGGAAGTGCGCCAAAATCAGGCCTCCCACCCTTAGCCCCTTCCTTTCCACCATCAATGTTTGTCTTGACTGCTGATAATTAAGATTTCCATAGTTCGAAACTGAATTTCCAAAACTTTTAACATAACTTAACGTCCTTGAAAGTTCTGTGACCTTTCTGTTAACTTCGTTCAAGAAATCTCAACGATAAACAAAATCGACAGTGAATTTATTTGGAACGTCTGAACTTTCAACCATTTACAGTATATCTTTTTTTTTTAAAGAGCTATTATTATAAGAGAAGGTTGCCAAATATGCGTTACATTCTATATTTTACTTTTCTCGTATGCAGAGCTCTACAAAGAGAAAATATTATGAAGCACGATCAAAAATTGACTCGAGATTTTGATGAATCTCACGTTTTTTAGACACTGGTCGAAAACTGAAAATTTTGGAATTATGTCTGTCTACGAACGATAACTCGAAAACTAGTATTAGAGCTACAGGGATGAAATTTGGTATGTGAGCACTTTACACATAATTTGTAGGTTTCTTTCAATTTTGAACAAAATTCGTCGACGGGAAATCTGTCATCCGCGTTCATGTAGACATATGGCAAAACGAATAGCTAGATGGATAAAGGCGATACACAGTTTTATCGTCATGAATGTAAGTCCATCTATAAATTATGGAGGCCAAATCGTCAAAGGTTGACTGTCTGTCGGTCCGTATAATTTGCTTTTAAGAGAAACCCGTTATCTCCACGCATGCGTGTTAGGAGAACGAGAGAAATTTCATTGCAGGTGGCAGATGACATCAGTTTGTCCTTGAACCGGTAGAAGGAGAAGAAATCATTACGAATCTCACGAGATTTCTTCTTTACTAGATATTTTTCAATCACTATAATGAAAAACCTTCTGATAGTCATTAGTTCTGGGTAACAATAGGTTCGATTTTTCGCCACCCAGAGGAAGGAAGTGACACCTTTTGAGGGAAGTATGCGAGAAAGTTTAGGGAGAAACACTCCCATAGGTTTATTACAAGTGATGAAAGCAATTTAATAAAATAGAAAGCAGTATTGGGGCATTTTTTTTAATAGTTTATTTGTCTTCTAAACAATGTATCTAACTTTTTAAAATACCTTCAAAGTGGAGAACAAATCGCATAAAGAAAAATGTGTTATGGTAAATTGAAAACTGGTTTCCCATATCAGTACCACCAATTTTTTCAGGCAAATTAAAAAAATATTTATTGATTCCCAAGTGCATCAGCACACGTGTATAAACCAAGTACTATTCAGCAAAGTTCAGGCTACCACTTTTGGACGATTTTACACCGGAAGGGTGTCAGGCAATAGTATATGATCGCATTCCAGGTTCTTGGTTAGATCACGCTCAGTAAAATAACATCACCCTTCCGTCTTCACTTTCCCCCATTTTGATGAAAATAACTCCTCCCAGCGCAAAAGCGGAGGGGTTTCGAATCAGTGATACCTTAATATTTTATACACTGTATATCACTTCATCCTTCGTTTCATCATGTAAATACAAATCAGGTAACCTTAGTTTTCGTTTTTAAACCAACATTTAGCAATTTGATAGGTGTTTTTTTTGTGTATTTGCTTTGACTTGTTCATTCCAATTTTTAAGGACTACTGATTGATTACAACTTCTTTCTGGGCTATTTACATTGGTTAGATAATAGTCCCTGGATTTAAATAGTTCAATACAGGGAGTTGTATTACTGATTCAATCTGTACGTGACAGCAAAAGAAAAACTATTCACCCTCTTATCTTTAAACCACTGCTCAACATATGTAGTTCCGAGACTACCACTTTTGGATCGATTTTACACCGGAAAGGGAGTGTCAGGGAATGCGTCATATGAGACATCTGTTATCCGTCTCGATGTAACATCATTCCATTTTTCACTTTCCCCTATTTTGTGAAAATAATCCTCGGCGCATCCAAAAAGCACGGAGGGTTTCCGAACTCGTTGCTAAACAATATTTTAATACAATTATTATAGAAAACTAACAGCTAAAATAAAGTTTCCCAAATATTAAACATATTTTCTCTTCAACCTTTAAAACAAGTTTAATGACTAATCTTCCGTTACAATATTTAAGTGGTCGATACCGAATGTAAACAATGTTACAACTGACAACAATTGCCTCGCTGTTATTAGCATATCCTTGCTAATTCTTCTCTAAAAATGATTCCATAAACCACATTTACAACGTTACACTATAGTTCCTATTGATTGTTCACCTAAAACTTGATGGGAATTGAAGTTGCAACATAAGTTCCTATTAGTTTCCTCAAAACTTGATAGAATTGAGTTACTGGCGCATCGTTCCAATTAAGGAGAATTATAAATTAGACGACTCTCCCTAATTTTATTTGATAACTGTATTTGTGCAAATAGCCCTCTTCCAAAATTCAGTGAAACAAAAAAAAAAAATCTCTGATTCCTGTCTTAACAGACTACCAATTTTCTAATGGAGTCAATTTTAATCAACTGAGCAGTATGCGCAGTTGCCCGTGGAATCAGGACTTCACAAAAAATTAAAAAAAAAGCAGCCACAATGACATGAAAAAGTATTGAAAACAAAAAGATACACATTTTGATTTTCGCTTATTTTTTAATAATGACATTTTTTTGGTAGAAAAGTAAAAACAATAATATAAAAATGCAACAGTGAAAATCATTATTATACTGCAAAGCCACAAGACAAAGTATACAGATGAATAAATACGTAAGATACTGCGAAAATAATAAATAAAGTCATTCAATTAGGGTTATGACGTCAACTAACTCAGTAATCAAATTGAGCTACTGTTCCGGAAAAGTGTCGCTGGAGAGCTGGCTTCAGAAAATAATTTTCAACTGAGCGTAAAAAAATTAATTGAAAAGAAAAAGAGGAAAAGAATATTCTAACCGTTCTTTCTTAATCGACAAGAACCGTTCTAGCTATAAGCTGAAAAAAATTGAAAATAATAGTGTTATTAGAAAGTCAATGAGAATTTCAAGAAATCAGAATAAAATGACCATAAAGTGACTATTTCAAACATTTTATAAAATTCAGTAAATTATGTAAATGACAAAACAAACTTCAGTAGAACGGAAATGTTTACTCTTTCCGATAGTATTTAATGTTTCGTACGATTATTGAAAACTATTCTATTGAGAATGGATCTGAAAAAAAAATCACCCAAAACAACAAAACATTAAATAAAATTTCTGGATTAAATTCAAAATTCTGGCTTCGAGGTGCATTGAGTCACCAGCTACGACTGTGTGCCAAATTTCATGGCTGTAGTGCGATGAATTCGTCTGGACATCGCACTGAACATTACTTTTATAAGTATTATGCTTATAAAGGCAATGTTGCGTGTGTAATTGTATGTGTGTTTTCTGCGATGTCCAGACGAATCTATCGCACCACTTAGCCATGAAATTTGCACACAAGCGTAATGCATATACACATCCTTCGAACTCAATCTAAATTTTAATCTAGAAAATTTTGTTATAACTTTAATGTTGTTTCAGTTTTCGACTCATTCTCAATAGAATGAGTTTCGAATAATCGTACGACAAAATAGACTAGACCATCGGAAAAAATAACTAGCGTTCTATCAAAGTTAGTTTTGAATTTAACGTTTCTGAATTTTTGAATAAAAAATAGTCAGTTTATATCTAAATGTTAGTTTTGTTTTAAATGTTGCATCCGTACTTTCTAATGGCGCTATTATTTTCAGTTTTTCAATAACTAGAACAGTTCTGTCAATTTAAAACAAGAACGTTAAAATATCTTTTCCCGTTTTTAAAATTTCCTTTCTGGAGCAGTTGAAGAGTTATTCTTCTCGATCGATTTCATCGCGCGGCACTTCTTCGGAACGTTGATGCCTAGTTGGCGGAAGCGCAGGATACTTATGACCTTCGCCTGAATGAATTCGATTATTATTTTCGGATTTGATTTATATTTTGCTTGCTATAATAATCATTTTCACGTTTCAATTTTGTAATATTGTTTTGATTAACGTACTCTGTCTGTACGCGAAAAAAAAGGAAAATAAAAAAAAATGTGTATCTTTTGTTTTGTTTTTTTTTCAAACTTTTCATGTCATTGTGCGGCGGTTTTTTTTCTCTCATTTTTTTAAGTCCTGATTCACGGGCAGCGCCGTGCCCATCTGCTAGTAAGATTATACGCGTCCAGTAAACTACGCAGTTTAATATTAGTATAATGGGCACTTTCTGGCGGAAATCATGTCTGGCGCTACAATTTTGATGTAAGATGACATTCTCTGTACGTAGAAATAGGTATTGCGATGTCATTTGAATTCCATCTTTCGTCTGACTGAGGCGTAAAACTGTAATGTGTACTCCCAAAGGCTCGCATTCTCCAAATTATGACAGAAGCTTGCATTGAGCTTTTCATTAACGGAAGGTGATAATGTTGTCTGTACGCTAAACAGTTCAAAATTCCAACGTCTATTTTTTATGTGAAAATATTCGATATATCGTAAAAAGTTATAAAAGACCTCATCCATATAACGCTAAACAGAAAAAAAAAACACTGAAATTCATATCAAATGCACAGAATTATTCGTTATTTTTAATAATCGAACTCAATTTAATATAGCTTGATTTATAGTTCAAATCACGACAACAACTTCTCTTCATGTACATTGTGAAAACAAATTAAAATGATTTCTACATTATCTGAAAATTTCAAATTATAAAAACTATTTTCCTACGTAAATTTTCCAAAGAATATATGAAAATAAATTTTAAATTTTGCGATCACTTCCCATGTTGTTTGTGAGAAAAAATCAAAATCGAATTCGAAAAAATGTCGAACTATTGTGACCAGCAAATTATTCGGTTTCAATTTAATTTGCTGACTCTGAATTTACCAATAGCATTTTATAGTTCAAATCGTATTGACGAAAACTAATTAACTCTACATTCGTTGAGAAAAATTTTAAAGTGTTGCCTACAACACTGAAATTCATTTAATTCATTTTCATTTTGCTATCTGTATTCACCATTGTGATATTAAACTATGCATTCGTTCGTTAAGGGTTGAGGATTTAGTTCGAATACGACGCGGATGAATCTATGTATTGATTTTCATACAAGCATTTCAATAGATAATAACATTCAGCAATTTTAAGTGAAACTCAGTCGAAACGTTTTCAGACTATCCATTTCCGTCTGCTGTTTTTTTGCAACTAAAAATAACTTCTCTACGGCTCATCTGTAATTTTGGAAAATGGCGAATGTATCTGTTTTTTATAGACAGATAGTTTCAATTTTATATACTCAAATCATTTGTATTTAAAGAGTGAGATTCTCAATGTTGAGTCATCATTCAGGAAAGTTTAAAAAAATATAATATTCAATATCCAACCACGACGAAAAATTCTAAATTAAAAAGATGACAGAAGAATTCCGCATTACAGAGAAAATTGAAATGTTGGAGCTGCGTCAGCGACTACTTCATTTTTAACATCAGATACTAAGGTCAGATGTTCTGTGAAAAATGACTGAAGGACACAGTAATAACTTTAGAACATCATTTGGAAGCAAGAATATGTTGTTTTTATAATCATGTTGTAAGTGAAGGTGCATTTGTTTTTCTCCTTTTTGAAGTTAATGGTTTACCTTGAAAATGTACTCGACTACAGAATGACTAAATATGATCTCATTTTGCTGTTCAAATTAAGTCCTTAGACAAGCAAACAGCTTACATGAAAAACAAATATTTTTTCATGATTGGCAGCAAAAATATAAGAGATGAATAGCATGTTGTCCTCTACTCTAACCAGCGTGACCTCCCCGATTGCTTTCTGACATACGATAGTGTGGGGTGGGTATTACACGTAGTATATTCGGGGTAACCCAAGGCCCTAGTTATCTTGAGAAAAAATTTTGAATAGGTGATTTACAATGAAACATAATCAAATTCACGAATTCCAAACTTAATATTTTGCAAAAAGAATTTGCGTATGTTCTCAATTTTTACGCTCCTTTGAGATACACAACTTTATTTAACGTTTTTGGTAAGGAAATCTTACTACACACAACATCACACACCTTCCATCTGGAGAATGTCAGAACAGAAGTTTCATTCGGGTTGCCATAATTTCAGACGTGTTTGCGGATCGCTAAATTTCCTTCGTAGGCACTAGAGTCGAAACCCTAACTCATATTAACGAGTAAAACAAGTATGCGATTATACAGACCTACGAACAGTCAACCCTTTGTCAGTTTGGCCCAAATATTATGGGCCTACCATTCATGACGAGTAAAACTGTGTACCAAATTTTATCCATCTAGCTGTTAACTTTTGCTTTTCATTGTGCAGAGTATGCAAAATATTGTAATCATCAAAAATTCGAACTCGAGATTTGGTAGAATCTCCATTTTGAATATCCTGATTCGAAAAACGCAATTTTGGAATTATATTATCTGTGTGTGTGTCTGTGTGTGTGTGTCACCAGCCAGGCAGTCACTTTCGAAAACTAGAGCTACAGGGGATGGGGTGGTATGTGGTTAACAAGCATAATTTATGGTTTCTCAAATTTTGGACAAAATCAAATCAGCAGAGGAAGTCTGTCTGTCTATACGTTCAGTCATTACCCGAACACTAGCAACTCAAAGGCAGACCTTTTGGGGTCATTTGATACGATTTTATCGTCATAAATGTCAAATAAAACCCAAATCCGTCAGGTTGACTGTCTGTCCGGTCTGTATATGCACATGCAATTTTAGCTTACTCCTGTATACCTACTGTGCCTTGCTGCCAAGAAAGAAAGAACACTCCCACTTTTATGAAATCTAAAACAAATTCTAAATTTTGTAAAGCAACCTTCAAGTCTCGCCAGGTCACATTTATAAAATAAACGAATTTGGAAATTTATGCTTTTGTCCTTAAACCACGTGATTTCCAACTTTCCAATTTTGTCCAAAATGTGACCATCTAAAATATATAAAATCACATACCAAATTTCATCCATACTCATATTTTAATTATCGTATTCCACGAACAAACCTCATTCCAAAATTGTATTTTCAGACTCAGGAGAGTCTAAACAATGAAGTATCAAATCTCAGAACGAATTTTTTGGCAGTACAATACTTCTTTATATACCGTATACGAAAATGCACAATAATAGTCTCCTTTTCTTCAGCTCACAATTTCTTTTAGCAGCAAAAGAGTACGTAATAAGAAGTTAGTAAGATATCAATCTTGAAAACGAGGATAATGCAGAATAATTCACACTTTGTATCTGAATTGCTGACTAACCAGCAAAGAAGCACTTTGCGTATCAACACATGCTTGGGCAGCTTGCTTCCTCATGGCCTGGGAATTTAAGTGACCTTGGCTGCAGCCATGGAGTGGAGTCCCAACGGAGACAAGAGCATTAATTAATAAGTTAAGTCTTCAATTTTTTAGTATACAAGCCAAAGGCACGTACAGCATTATTCTTATTTACACATTGTTAATTTATAACATAAATGATATGAAATATAGCTTTAGTTTCATGCTCTAATTTCAAGCTTAGGTATGATTGCTGTACAACCCAGGTTAACCGAACAAGGGGAGGAGGGTCGTTTCGGATAACGATTTTTCCGGTTGGCCATGCTGATGTCAACGAAAAGAATGGGACACCTCTGTAATTCTGGTATATATCGTCATCTTCACAAAACTGGTGCCAATGTTAATGGGTCTACATCAGGACAGGTTTATTCAGATAAAACCAGCGGGAGTGGTCTCCCCTCTTTCTCATTACCTAACATGTAGAGAAAACTAGAATAATAAAAGCGCGTAAATAAACTTCCGTCGCAAGTAACCTAAAGTGGAACCACGCGTGGTTTGAAGATCAAAACAAATTCAAATCCCTGCCATTCTTTTGCGCAACAGACCTGGCGAGACTCATAAATGTTTGTTCTTACAAATCGACCAGAATTGGTTTTTGCAGACGCCAAGTTTTCGGAGCGTCCTTCTTCTTTACAGCCATTGCTCCATAGGCATGCAGCAGGATTGTTTAAAAACTGAAGCAAGGTAATGGTTATGACTGACAGACAGTCAAACCTTTGACGGATTTGGCCTACGGATATTCATGACGATAAAACTGTGTCATCAAATTTTATCCTCTAGCTATTCAGTTTTGAGTTATAGTGTTCATGACCTCGAACGTATAGACAGACA
This sequence comes from Araneus ventricosus, assembly GCA_013235015.1. Classification (NCBI taxonomy): domain Eukaryota; kingdom Metazoa; phylum Arthropoda; class Arachnida; order Araneae; family Araneidae; genus Araneus; species Araneus ventricosus. The sequence goes on along the minus strand of BGPR01002381.1, from coordinate 142,173 downwards.
GACTCCCGTTGACGGATTTTGTCCAAAAGTTGATAAAACCTACAAATGTATGCAAGTTCACATACCAACTTTCTCCTTATCTCTATATGTTTTCATTATCGTGTTCCGACACACGAAGACATAATTCCAAAATTGTGTTTTTTCGGACTCAGAAGGTCTAAAGCATGGAATTCTCAAAATCTCGGTTCGAATTTTTACGATTTCAATACTTTCTCTTTGTATACTTCTATAATGGAAAAGTAAAAACGATTAACAAGAGTTGAATTAAGCTATCTCGGAATTTTCCATTACACTTCAATTTTTTTTCGTAATCAACTCATCCTTGAAATATTATTATCTAAAAAATTATTGAGTAACAAGTAATTAAATAGTGAATTTTTATATGAGAGAAAAGCTGAGACATTATAATGCTGTATCCAAAAAATCAAGTGCGATATAAAATAGTTTCCGAAATATTTACAAAATACTGCAAATTCCCACCGTTGATAATGTAACGCTCACTTTTGAGGACCGTATATTATATTAATTAATTTATCGGTCTACTTTTCATGAAACACGATCTTCTCGATGTTGCATTTATTTTTTTTTACAGATCTAGTAAATTTTTAAATATTTATTTTGAGTAATAATTTTTTCATGACAGTGTAAAAAATAGTGTTCGTGAAATTAGATGAAATAAGGTTTAGAAATATATAATAATCTTTCCGAGATACTCAAAGTTCCTAAAATTCATTTAACATAAGGAAATGCCTATTTTGAAAACCTCTATAACTCTCTAAATTATCATCACAATCTGCATATAAGAGGGTTAGGGTTAGGTTATATTAACTTCCTGTTTTTTTGAAGCAACACGAGGCTATTTAGAGACGGACCTCGTAATTTGAACCGCGGTCAGATGACGAGGATGACGCCTGTATGCACCCTTTCCAAACTTCCGCAACACCAAGCGGAGGGACTTTGGCCACTACGTATGTTATGGCAGCCCCTACACGGCGGATCTTCAGTGAGGAATCGGGTTTCAGGCTGGCCTAGACCGGGTCGGGACTTACACTAGCCAACCTGCGGCCTATAAATTTTTTGAGGCTAATTTCATGACGATGAGTCGATTAAGCGAAAAAAATTGATAGGCGTAATGGAAATAATTCGAGATAGCTGTTAATTAACTCTTAATCAGTTTTCTTTTATCTGAATAACCTGTCCTGTTGAGCCATTAACATTTCACTAGTTTTGTGAAGATGCGATATATATACAAACAGAGGTGTCTACATTCTGTTGATACTGTATCTATTACTATTTGATCATACAGTATGCTACGATAGTTTAGATCGTAAAATGAATTCAAAACTCTTTTTTTCGTAATCGTTTCTTTATTGAAGTGTTCCTCCGTCTGGCCCAATATTCACTGCAGCAGTTCAGGCCCCAGGCGCCTGACGGGCGCAGGTAGACAATATAGTAATTAATATTGTTAATACCCGTTAATTTTTATTGAATTCTAGAATTAATAACTGACCTTCTTGGGGAGGCTTAAAAGAAAAATGTAGGGATATTGTTACAAACATGGAAAGTCGCTTCCCAGCAATGTGAGTCTTATGGTTGGGAAGAGAGTTTTACAGGGATAAGTATGGGATGGCTAGTAGCAGCCAAGTCTGGTTCCCCGACCTTGGCGACAAATTTGGCGACGAAATATGGGATCTCAAAGGTGCTGGAATCTTCTCGATATTTCCATTAGGAGAGAAGATACATTTAAATGTATTAGATAATTCCATCTGACATCACGGCCTGCCGGGGGAAACTGTATAAGGAGAGCGCTTGGATGACGGAGGGGTGTTGATCGACTGAGATCGTCTTGGAGCGCGAAAGTCTTTGGAGTTCGTCCGCAGTGCGAGCTAGGAAGCTGGTGAGCTAACGCTATTGAAAGTGCAATTATTGTCGTTACTAGTTATTTGCTGACTGTTTGTGTTGTTAGATAACAAAGTGCTGAACTGTTATTACCTGTGAATTGTTGTCTGTTTACATTGGTAATCTGTGCAAGAACTATTGTTTCCTGTACCTGTGCTATGTTCTTTCCTGCATATTTGTAATTAAACCTTCATTCTCCATTATCCTGCGTGTTGGATTGTTTACACCATACACCCACAGTAAGACTTTTGCAACACATATCATTATGAAAAGTCTTGCATTCGCGATTATTTTCATGCAGTACAGTACGTGTTTTTTGGATTTACGATTTCAGAGGCATTTCGATTAACCGGAGTGTTACTATATATTAATTGGACATATTTCATAATCTTATAAAGTTTCTGAGCTGTGCATAAGGTAGTTTGATGAAGGATTCCATTAGACCCCAGAGCCCCCGATGTACTAACGATTGGCCGACATTAGGGCTAGTTTCGCTTCAATGTCACATTCTTTTTACTCATGCAAGATGAGCAATGGATTCCAGAATTAAACTGAAGCGACGTATATGGCGTATACCACGAGGGGATCAGTTTATTTCATCTTTGATTCAGAATTGGGGGTTTAAATTATTTTTTGTTAAAGCTGAGAATGAAAGCAGAACAGTGAGTAAAATTCTGTTCCTCTCTTTGCTCAAATGAAGTATCTTGTGTTTGTGAAGATCAAGCCAGGATCGGAGTATGCTTGCAATAATGCAGGGCTAGTCAAAATGAATTGTCCGATTTCAAAACTTTACTGTGTTGCAGGTAGTTGCTGCATTTATTTGAAATGCACATACTTGAGAAAGTTATATATCCAAGTTTTGAAAATGCAACCCTCAAGGATGTTGGATGTTCACTCCTTTTGCTATACGGCATACATAAAACCTGTAATGTAATTCTTATCAAACCTTTTGTTGCATGTCTGTGCCGGCGATGGCTGCTATGATGCGGCCTTTCAAACCAGTGATGGTCGTGTTGGGCATGGAGGTTCTACCTACTGGGCATAAAATCTCTACCTACATGGAGGTAGTTGATCATGAATCTACTGATGTAGCTACTTCGATGGATTAATTACTCGGCTGACATAGATACAGAACTGTTACCTTGGTCACCACGATATCCAAACTGAATTTCGCGTGATCTTTTGTGGGTTCTGTAGACGACTGCGTATATGTGCCTACATGTCAAACAACCATCACTGATTTGAAAGCCATTGCCATAGCCAGCACCGACAGAGATGAGCAACAAAAGGTTTGATAAGAATTGCATCACGGGCTTCATGTATGCCGTGACGCAAAAGGAGAGCATGTTCTACATCTTTGAGGTTTGATCTCAAAACTTGAATATACCACCTCTTAAAGTACAGTAGAACCTCGGAAATCAAAACCCCAGGAATCCGAAACTTCGGATAATCGGAACATCTTTCTTTAATTTTCTGAAATTTTTTATTAAAAAATGAAGGGAAAATAACATTTACGAATCAGAAACAAAATATTGTTTATTTCTATTCTAAAAGAAACATTTGAATTGCTATTTATCAATGAATAATGCACCTTAATTAGTAGAAACAAAATCGGTTATCTTCTTCTGACATAAGGAACTAAACCTGCTTGACCATGCGAATCGCAGCCAGCTTTCTCAAAGCTGAGGACTCTTTCACTGAGAGTACTTTTCTTTTACAAAGTTATTAATGGTTCAATTTATTGTAATGATGTAATAAGCTCAATAGATTTCGCTCTGCCTGCCAGATTTTTAAGACAGAGTTCCTTTCCAAATTTTGATTCAAAATTTAATTATATTAACAGGTTCTCGTTATATAGGTTTTATAAAATGTTTAACACGTTCTCTGATGAACTTGACATTTTTAATATGTCTCTAGGTGCTTTTAAGTCGAAATGTTTGCATCTTTTAAATACATGATATGTTTTATTTTGCCTTTCTACAACATTTTAGATTTTTATGCTATTTGATTTTCCGTGTTCTTATGTATTCGATCAGTTTTTTGGCGCCGTGTTTGATTTATTATTATCTTAAGTGTTGAATTTTTTTAGTCATAAGTGTGTATTTACGTTTTTCAACTTTTAAACTACTGGTGTGTTTTTTATTAGACTCGGTGTTTGCGTGTTTTGATTTTTTGACCCTTGCTTTTTGAAAATGAACTTTAAATTTAAAAAAAAATACGACTTTTGGTGTCATATTGTGCCTTAAAGTTTTGTGATTATGTGTTTTCGTTTTTAATTATATATACGTTTGCATAAGTTTTATGATTTTATGTATTCTCTGTGGTCTACTTTTTACTTTCTAGGGCATATTTTTTTTATTTACTCATTGTGACTTTTGTTCTTTGTGTGTTTGTCAGCACTCTGTAAATGGAGTTTTCTCTGTAGTGTGCTTTTCTTTAAATAAATAGAATAAATAAGTACTCAAAGTCAATACTCAACTGCATTTGATATATCAAGAGTAATTTACATAATTTTCCGCATAATCCAAATTCCCTGGAATCCGAACAGAGATCAGCCTAATTAGTTCGGATTCCTGAGGTTCTACTGTTTGTATATTTCAAATAAATACAGTAATTACTTACCTGTCGCGCAGTAAAGCTTTGAAACCGAGACATTCATTTTGACCCACTCTATTTCTAAACACTTTCCATCTGAGATTTTTTTCATTTTTGTATTTTTTATAAAAACTAAGGCACGAAACTACTTAAAAGAACTACTTTTTTCTTTTCGACTGGTAGATCACATTGATTTTGAAGTTCTAGCGTCGTTCGATTTATGAGATAGCTTTTTCTTTCATTTGACGTTGCCTGTCACATTGGAAGTTTATCAGGGTCCCTCTGACACATAAAAGTCGACTTTCTGCCTCCAGAAATCTCTCCGGAAGGCATTTGTCTCAACTTCCTTCATCCATCAAAAAACTGGAGCACTATGAAGGTTACAACCTTCATGAAAACGAAAAACTAAAATACTGAAATCAAGACGGTGTGCAGTGTCGAAACATGAAAGCGTGATCTTAGAAGAACAAGAAGAAAATTTACAGAAAGAAGGGAAAATAGGAGCAATTAAGACATTTCACCGAATTTGCTACAGGCAGTGAGATAGTTTAGTTTTCATTCTGTCTAATGTCATACAAAAATCAATCATTTAAGCATTAATTAACGTTGAATTTAACTTTAATTATTTTCGAAGTTTCGTAATATCGGTTCATTTCAAATGACCTCTCTGCAATGATTTTAAAAATAAAATCCCTCTCCTTCGCCTATTTTGCACAAAACTGCACATTACCAAATTTGGCACAAAAATGGTTTCTAGGATAGCAATGTGCAATTTGGAGCAATTTTTTCCGAAATTTTAAGTAATTAAAAAATTAAACAAAATGCTTCCGTTTTTCGGCGATAAGGACGTCATGCAATGACGATAACTTTCATGAACTTTAGGACGTTCATGTACACAACGAACAGAACAAGTGCAAGGCTACTATAATAACTCATCTTAAATGTATGCCACAATTTGATGATAAAGAATAGTTTATTAAGGGAACCATGCATATCAAATTACACACAGGAGATTCAACTGAAATGAAATTCAGTCACTATTGTCGGCGAACCAGCTGGTGGTCAAACGCGGCTAGTATCAAACAAACTTAATTCGGGTGACGTCACATTCACATATCATCTACGTATACGTCCTAGCATATTACTGCACATTGTCTTACGTAGAGCTGTGACTTCATGTTTTTTTTATGGTAATGGATTCCAAACTTGAATTGACGAGTCTGTACATTGCGTGATCAGCTCCTATTTATCCTATTATACAGGGTGCCCACTAAAGTCCCTTACCTCCCTTTTAACTACCGAATGGCTACAGCTATCTTCATAAGAGTGGTGTCTAGGTATGATAAAGTGACTATGCGCTACTGGATGAAACCGCTTACAGCGCCACCTGGTGGAAAACGGCGGAGTTAGCGTTACTATCTCTAAAACGGTACAAATAGGGGGAAAAAGTGAATTACAAAGTTGTAGAGCATCATCGATTTAGTACAAAAAGACACCTTGGGGTCATGAATGCTGAAAACAGAATGCTTAAAATGCACATTTGTTTGTTTTCAGCTCTGAAACGTATGGTTCCAACATGTCGGTGCGCCTGCGCACAAAACATCATCAGTGAAGCAGTACCTGGTGGAGGAATTCGGGGAAAAATAATCGGAACAAAGAGTGGCCTCCACATTCATCTGAACTGACTGCAATGGACTTTTCCCTGTGGGGATACCTCAAACAGCATGTGTATGCAACCTCTCCGCCAACAGTGCAGGACCTTCAACGACGCATTATGGATGCTTGTGCTAACGTGACATCCGCTGTGCTACACAGTGTGTTACATGAAGTTCAAGCAAGTGTCCAGATGTGAATTGTAGTTGACGGAGAGAAGTTTGAACATCGAAAATAAAGGTATATTGTGATAACTAGTTGCTTTTTTTGTTTTGTTCCGTGGCAGTGTAGGAAATTGCGAACAAACAAATACGTGTTTTAAGCGTTCTGTTCTAAGCATTTACGTCCACAAGGTGTGTTTTTATACTAAATCGATGATGTTCTACAACTTTGTAAATCACTTTTTTCCTCTATCTCGTACATTTTAGAGATAATAATGCTAACTCCACCGTTTTCCACCAGGTGGCGCTGTAAGTGGTTTCATCCAGTAGCGCATAGTCACTTTACCAAGCCTATAGGTGTCTATAGACACCACTCTTATGAAGATAGCTGCTGCCATTCGGTAGTTAAAAGGATAGTAAGGTACTTTAGAGAGCACCCTGTATTTAAAATAATTTGGTAAAACCTTCAGACAGTTCGCCAGCCCCAACCACTCGACGGATTTCGAGAATTTTTATTTCATATGAAAGCTTATGACGTCTAGATATGTCATCAAGGGTTGCCCGCCCACCGTTCGCCCATTTTCGAACGAAATCGAAAAAAAGCATATAGAGAATGTACAGCAGAGAAATGTTTTTTCGATTTCGTTCGAAAATGGGGGTTGGGGTGGGGACTTACGACCTTTGATGACATATCTAGACGTCACAATCTTCCATATGAAATAAAAATTATCGAAATCGATCGGGTGGTTGGAGCTGGCGAACTGTCTGTACCATGTTACTTTAAATAGATAGATTCCAACAGTTCCATCACAATGGCGTGTCAAAAATATTGTAAAATACCTATTGTAGATGATGGAAACTGTTTATTTAGGCGATATCATTCTGTATTTATGGATCTGAAGACTTTCATGCTGAAATTCATGAAAAAGTTATACAAAACATTACAACTAGATGAGGTTTAGTGAAAGATCTTACAACTTTAAAGGAATATGTTGTCTACAAAGAGTATGAAATCTACTATGGTTTTATGATCTTCATGCAGTATTTAAAACCGAAGAAAAGTAGTGGCTGAGAACCTCGAAGCAACGAGGTGGCTGGGGCAGTGCTGAGCAAAGTGGATGCTGGCCGCGAAGCAGCCCAGAGGGCGGCGAGGGCGGCTAGTTTGTTATTAAAACTCTGTTCATTCATTCTGTGATACATTAAAAATTTTCTGGATATACCATTAAACTGGAAAGTAAAGTGTGGAATTTTCTGTTTAAAAATGTGCCACTAATCATGGAGTGCATAAAGTATCTCTTTGTTCCTCTGTCTTACTTGTATGTTTTATACGAAACAAAACCCAAACGAGTGCTTTCCTATTAATCACTTTTTAGGGGGCATGCAGCATGCACACAAATATTGTTGAGAAATCACTGAGGGAACTGACATACTTTATGCGAACTTCTATCAACTAAACAATTTAATCGAGTTGAAATCGCGACCTGCACACAACTCAACTTAACTATGTAGCCGTGAAACCCTTTTAGGTATACGCTAAGATTAACCCTTAAGTGCCCGATTTTTTAAAAATCGATTTAAAAATATTTTTGATTTTCATTTCTTGAATAAAACGTGGGAAAAATACCTTAAAAAATCATATTTGATTTTAAGTATCGTTTATGGCTAAAAGACAATTTGTTACCAACTGACAACATTGGACTTTATTTCAGAAAAAAATGTCCTTGATAAAATTCTATAATGTTAAACATAGATGAATTTTAATAACTAATAATGAGTATAAAGAATTTCCTTCAACATTGTGGAATAAAATATGATATTCTCAAGCGTACAAACAAAGGAAAAAAGATGCAGCCTCAAGTGAAAAACATCAATTTATTTTTCATCAGCATTCAGGTTGTCATCTGCATGTTGTAAATTGCATTATATAACATTTTTTATATAACATTTTCACTATGCACCCTATTGGCAACAACAGGCATTAGAGCTTCAAACTTATTCTCAAGATTTTAGAAGACAAAACTGGGTATGTTGCTTAAAGGCAACACTGGGTCTTTTAAGGGTTAAACTCCATCAAAGGCTGATGCAGTTTTTCCAAGATGAGAAGAAATGTGGCTATCGAGATTTGAATCTCTTGAGGTGTTAAGAAGATTATCTTGTTAAGCTACCCGGAGGATACTGGATCCGGTCCATAATCTGCTTGAAGACAGGTTATGGACCGGATCCAGTATCCAGTCCATAGCCTGTAATCCTTTTATTTAGGGTTTGAACATTATTTTCTGGATTAAGGGAACTCTGGAATGGTTCTTTTCTGCATTTTTGATAATTCAGTGGCCGGTGTGAGCAAATTTATGTCTGAATTTTATTCCTTGGACGATCAGAACTACTGTCAGATGTTGTTCTCAGAACTTCTATCTTTCTAGAAAGATGAAGAGTCTTGCCCGTCATCTATAAAAGAAGAGTAAAGGGATCTTTCAAAATCTTTAGCAATAAAAACAAATGCGATTATTTGAATAAATAAATAAATAGAAATAAACAAGTAAGCGACAAAAATAATCTAGAAATATCTAAATAACCATGAATTATCGTCGAACTCCCATGTATTGAAAATCTCTATACATCAAACTTTTTTCAGAACCTTGCATTTTCATTAGAAAAACAGTTTCTGTATATCGAATAAAATGTCCATTTATCTAACGAAAATTTCCACATAAAAAATTCTGTTACCTATTGCTAGGGTTGCCGTACTAGGGTAACCGTATTTTACTACTGAGTCCCGTATTACTATTTGTCCCGCTTTTGTATGACTCTCAACCAAGTTCCTGAATGGGAAGAAATAGAATATTTTATTGCATATTTACAGGTAAGAAACATCGATATTGGCAACACTGAGATTCTTTTCAACCAGCTTGTATGTCTAAAAAATTATTTAGAGAAAAATAATACCAACCAAAACTGCGAAGCAATTATGAAGTTGAGTATAGAAGAAGTTTTTTGCAGATACAAGGTATGTTGATCAGAATTCATGTCTAATAAAATTATGCGAATACGTATTTGCTATCCAAGCTTATAATGCAAATGTAGAGAAAATATTTTCCCTAATGCCCATGGATTTCGTTCATAAGAAGGGACCTTCAAGTTCGATATGTAAATTAAGGAACAATTCTATATATAAATTAAATAAGAAAAAGACTGTGTCACAGTTTTTATTACTTGTTTAATTCTAACTTGATTGTGATTAATTACCCCACCGATCAAGTCATATTGGACGATTACTTTGATCAAGATCAGCGGCGGCGATCGGGGGGTGGGGGGAAGTGAGGGTCAAAAAAATGTATAGACATCTAAAACCCCCAGAAGTATGGGGGTAGACAATAAAATTTAAAAATTTAGTTAAAAAATTAGCTATTTTTCCCGAACACTTGTGCTTTTTCATAATTCCTAGTTTTAGGCAGCTAAAATAAAATAAAAATTTAATTTTTCCCTAAAAAAGTGGGGGGCGACTGTCCCCCTCGACTCGCCGCCCCTGATCAAGATGAACTTAAAATTTTTCTAAGAAAAACCGACTAGAAAACAAGTAATAGATTCCAAACTATCCGACACGGCTTGAGATGTATTCCGAACGTTCTCGAAGAAGTGTTTTACCTCTCTTAATAAAAGTGGCCATTATTTTGAAACATCATGGGCAAAAGATTATTTTCGAGAAGTCAATGAAAACTACTTTGACCGGAAATAAATAAAATTTTAGTTTAATTTTTTTGCATATCAACATTCATTGTTTAACACATTGTAATAAAATTTGCTTCATTACATAATATTTGTGCATTTATTAAAACAAATTACTATGATAGTAATTTGTTTTAGTAGTAGATAGTATGATAGTAGTTTGTTAACTTTTTTAAGTCTCCTTTTTTTGCCCAAAAAAGTTAACTACACGTAATTGTTTTTAGTAAGAGAATGCTGAAAAACTTGCAGTATGTGTTTCTGTTTAGCAAATTTTTTTCGAGCAAGTTGCAGGTTCGACTATATATGTGAATTTCAGAGATATCACGGCGATCGAGAACTATCTCTTTAAACAGCATAACTACGCGTTCTGTTATCTGTGTACAAACAAGGATTGAATGATGAATCAAATATTTGTATTTTGTCAACAGATAGCAGGTATAACTGTTTAATCGTATATCATAATCAACAATAATCGTAATCGTTTTATCGTCTCAGCTATCTGCGTAAGATTAAGGCGCATATTCTGACGTGGATACGCTATTGTTTGTAAATAACAGACACTGTATGAAGGAGGCTTAGGTTAGTTAACAACACTAGGGTTATTTTAGGGAGGGCCTCGCAATTTTAAACCAAGGTCAAATGACGAGGACCGCACCCCCTTCTCAAACTTCCACACTATATCAGCGGGAGAACAATTTTTGCCCATTGGTCACAAACATTAAATTGAGTAACGTATTTAACGCACTAGATTTAACGCACACCAAGCCCATATACATGAATGGGCCTTCAGTGGTATCAGGTTTGGAACCTGGAATCCAAGACCTTACTACTAGGCCACTGCGGCCTCATATGAAGAAAAGAAACATTGGTATAGGTTTTGTACATAGGGTAAACATGGCAGTTATTGATTCTTTAATCTTTAATTTTAAATATATAAGCTTTCGTGCCAATTTTCAGTTTTTCCCAATCTAACACTAGGTAGATATTTAAAATTAAACTAAATAAAAATGAAGGTATCCTTAGCGTGTGAATAACCGATTTTGTACTATTTATTCGCAATATATTGTAAATTAGCTTCCGGGGATAAATTTTTATGGAACCTTTTATTCAGCTTAGAGAATTCAGAAAAAGTTGCTATGAATCGCAACTTGATTGAACTATTTTTACTATTTTTTCCATGATTAATTGTATAAATATTGTCTTAATCGTGTCAATAACTGTCCTGTTTACCCCACGTATTAAAAATCATTTCACTACTCTAATATTCTTACAAAGTATTGTTACGTGTAAGAAATTTTACATAAAAATTGTTCCAGTTTTTTCTTTTCCTAAGGTATCCGACTGGTTTAAAATCGTCGGTTTTGATGAAATTATCAAAAAAAAAAATTATGACTTAATTTTGTAGCCTGTTTAATCAGCTTTCTAAAACTGTCTCACTTTTTACTCTACGTGAATTACAAATGGAGTTACACTGTTTTATTACCGAACTGTAAGCATTATTTTATGTTGCATGAAAATTTTAATGTGTTTTCTGAGAAATGATATTTTTGAGGAAAACTGTCGACCGTAACAATGATTACTCAAAAGTTATTCAAGTATTGATATGAAATTTTCTGAGATTGTTTTCTGTAATATGCTTGATGTCTTCCTCTAAAAACTAAGGTCAATTTTAAAATCAAGTATTATACTTAAGTGCTTAAATATAAACGAAAAGCATTTTTTATGAAAAATTACCAGTTTAGTAACTATGTTCAGCTGTATCTCAAAACTATTTTGAAGTACAAGAAATATTTTAGAGCATAACACAGATAACTGTCATAAAAATGTACTCCTACAAGGATTTATGTATATTTAGAATATGATTTTGTCTATGGCTGTTGGCGTAAGGCAAATATTTTAGTCATTTTTCTTCAAATTTCTCAGTTTTTAAAAAAATATATTATTTTGAAAGCCTAATTTTACAATATTTTCATAGTTTTAAAACATATGCAGTTGAAAAATAACATTTAAAAATATATATAAGTTATTTTTTCAAAAAAATGTCTCCGAACACAGTCGGATACCTTAACCAATATCAACAACCCTTATTTATGTCGTATTCTACTATATTATTTTTTGATGTGCAGCGAAGTTCGTTTTAACAAGACTTGATTGCATTTGTATTAACCGCACTGATTCTTCCTAGGCATTCGGCTTTCTGGTAGCTTTTATTTTCCCCTTTAATTTGTATTGCTCTCTCTTTCTTCTTCTTTCCCTTTCACTCTTTTGATGGCTTCTCTCTCCGTGAAAGCCAGCTTCTTCGCAATGTTTTCATTGAAACTCCGGACACGTTCGTTCCAATTGGATTAAACGCCTCGAGCTACAGTAACAACAAAGACTGCCAGAACGAAGAAAACAAGAACTAACAAGACGCATTATAGAATACTCCGCATCAACCGAGTTCTTTTGGAACGAACAAAGAATCAACGCGCCACACTTTCAGAAACTTGTATCACATAACTTCCGGGGTAATTACTTTATTATTATTTTTCGTTCAGCAGTAGGCGTAAGCGATTATTAGGAACAACTTTTGTAGAAGACGGGACTACAGTCAAGCCGTCTTGACGGACCTGAAAAATGCCTAAATCTCATCATTCTTCCACAGTGAAATTGAGTTCTTCCTCCATTCATACCCTTTCATTCGATCTTTTCCGCAATTACAACTAAATGGTTTTTGTGATACTTAACTGTCACTTTCGCCGTCACCCATTTAAATAGCTAGGAAATGGCAGCTAATGGCGAAGAAGAAACGGGCCCAATTTTAAAGTGTGACGCCGAAAGAAAAAAAATTGAAATTCCAATTCTATTGTTGTTTGTCATCACACAACAAATAGTTGAGAACAACAAAGAGGTCGGATTGCTTTTTCCCGCTTTGCTTGATTTACCTTGGAACTCGTTATGTAATTTGGCTTAAAAAAGGTCGTGCTCTCCACTAATGGAAAACTTACTGAAATCTGGGATGCAAAATAGGCATGCGTGTAACCTTAATGTTCGTGATCAAATATGATAACGCTGCACAGTTTAATTAATAGTTTCCAATAAGCCTTCCGAACGAAACGACACGCGATAGATTGAAATACTACTTTGCATTTTATCGGTAATATCGTGAGGTTAGATATTTAGAAAAGAAAGGAAACTACTACTTGAAAGGTATGCTTTTCACTCCACTTTTGTTAACCATATCCTTTTAAATTGGTATATAAAAGTAATTGGACTGGAATTGTTTTAAAAACGAACAAATTTTGAGAAAAGATGAATGTCACTGAACTCATAATTCTCAGTTACTATTCAATTCTTGTTTTTTATTGCTTCCTTCGAATCTTCGTTTTTTTTAGAATATTTCTATCTGAATAAAAACTGTTTGCAGCAAAAAATGTTTCGCAAAAATCTTTTAACAAATATATTGTTACAGTCATGGAAAGTCGCTTCCCAGCAATGCAGGTCTTATGGTTGGGAAGAGAGTTTTACAAGGTGAAGCATGGAGTGACCTCAGCGACTCTCGTGACACGCATGACCTTGGCGACAAACTTGGCGACCATTTTGGCGACTTGGCGACAAATAGATGATAAATCCCGAAAATGCAACCTTTTCTCGATATTTCTATTAGGGGCCGAGATCTAGGTTTATCCTGAAAATTCTATTTGACGTCACGGCCTATCGGGGAGAGTATATAAGACCGCGTTGGGATCACGGTAGCGTCTTTGATCGACTGGTTACTTCACTGTGAAGCGTGAACGTCTCCGGACTTCTATCCGCTGTGTGAGCTAATCAGCTGGTGAGCTGAGCTGCTATTGTCGTGACTAGTTATTTGCTGACTGTTTGTGTTGTTAGATATCAAAGTGCTGAACTGTCATTACCTGTGAATTGTTGTCTATTTACATTGGTAATCTGTGCAAGGACTATTGTTTCCTGTACCTGTGCTACATGTTTTCCTGCATATTTGTGAATAAACCTTCATTCTCCATTATCCTGCGTGTTGGACTGTTTACACCATACACCCACGGTAAGATTTTGTGCAACAATATATTTATCGTAGCCATTTTCATATAAACAATAAGGGGCAATAATGCACGTCGGGGTAAATTAAAGGGACCAGATTTTTTAAACTTCAGCTCGGGACGATCTGCTTATTTTGTTGGGGGGGGGGCGGCCCATCAAACGAGAGCAATAAATTGAAAATCGGGACTGTTCCAGCTAATCCAGGTATCTGGTCACTGTAACATTGACACTAATGACAACACGAACTTACTCACGGAATGTAATAATATTCAAGGAAATCACGGCATAAATCCAGCATTATTAGTTGAAGCAAGGTGATTATATTCTATGTTTGGCAAAAATTGGGTAAAGAATCCTTTAAAATTCTTTTTTTGAAAAATAAACCAAATTAATCTTGTTTTTATTTTTAATATAAGTCATTTAATTTTAAGCAAAAAATAGAACAATTTGGGATATTTCATTATAAACTGAATCAAACTGTGATAAAAAAATCAGTGACAACTCAAATCGACGGAAATGGTATCATCAAGCAGATTTCAATCGACAGTAGTATATTTAATGCTACAGAATTTGAAAAGAATTTAGTTTTTTTATGAAGCAGTAATATATTCTAAGTAATGCAATTCTATAGTTGCTTGTTATTCAGTTGTTTAATTTCGTGGATCTGTTTTCAATAACTTTAATCCGCTTAGGAGCATGTATGATGCTATTCACAGGTTTTGCTCATAGTTTTCTGCCTACTGTTAGCAATGACGACTACTGGATTCGATGGTAAAATTGGGGGAGAAAAAAATTTATAGACACCTAAAAGTACCCCCAAGTCTAGGGGGTGGACAATAAAATTTAAAAAAATAGATACAAAATTATCTAACCTTACTGGATATTTTTTTAATAATTCCTAATCTTAGGCAGCTAAAATAAAATAAAAATTTAATTTTTTTGGCAAAAAGTTTGTGCGTGGGGGCGCCACTGACTGTCAGATTGAGTTGTTATCTATATTAAAATTATCCAAGAATGTCCGTAACGCTAACGCAGGCGAAGTTAAAAATAGCCCTGCCCCTTTGGTCTGCGTCATTAACGGATCCGCAAATCACATACGCACAGGTATTTGGCTACGTGCCTAACAGATTTTTCTTCTTTGATGATTTAATATCAAATACAAGCATTAATTTATTTTTCCAATTCTCAGAGATATTATTGAAGGATAGGACTTATTGCTAATATTTTCTTTCTGTGATTTTTTTTTATAATTTTGTGCATGCTTTTTTCTCTGGAGAAACATTATGCATACGGATCTTTTTTGCTAAATTATCGGATCTTCAAAGTATCCAACGTTATTTCCATAAGCCATTTGTCATTTTGTGTTTGTAAATCTTTTTTTTTTTTTGTTAGTGGAATTAATGTTCAGTTTTTGTTTGGGTGTTAGTAAACAAAACATAATTTATTGGAATTATTATGAAATTATATGTTTATATTTAGAATGTTCGCCTATTTACATGCATCCGATATTTTATCCTTTACGTATTTAGTTTTTGAATTAAATATTTAAAAAGAAAGTTATTATCTTAAATGTCATAGACCTCATTTTTTGAATGCATGAGAAGAAGTTAATTTTACATTATTTTAATTCGACAAAACGAAAGTAATTGTTAAAAGTAAAGTTATCTACAAAACAAAAATTAGTGACAATTGATTCACGAGTTCTCTTTTTCATGCTATTAATTTAGAATGCTTTCGATTTTCTTAAAAGGGTTCTTTTTTTCGTAATTAATTTTGGAATTGTATATTTATACATTTTGCTTTTTAATATTTTTTACTCAACCGTTCTTATACTGAAAGGCTCCCTTTACTTAAATATTTGAATTTGTGGTGCATGCTACAGCTAATATTTTCTTTCACGGTTTTTTTTTAATTTCGTATTTGGTAATGCATTTTTTTTCTGTTAGTAAATTTTGTATTATTTTTACTCGGTCAAAACGAAAGTCATTTTTAAAAGTAAAGTTATTAATAAAATGAAAGTTAGTGTCAATTGATTCATCAGTTCTCTTTTTCATTTCTTAAGGAATCTGCCAATGTTCATGAGATTTCTACTACAACTTTCGTTAGTAAATTTGTAACAATCAGATCTGAGATATTGTTGGCAAGATAACAGCCCATTTAGACGGGCACATTTCCTAGTTAATATATATAAAAAGCCAGACATTGAAGTAACTCTGTCACGTGGTTTGGTTTGGCTACGTGCCGAAGAGAATCAGACTCAGCGGTCTGTTTACGTCTATAAATTAGAATACACTGTTTTTGAATTAATTTAGACAAGTTTTATGAGCTGAGTTAGCTTTTTATTTATGCTGCTTCACCCACGCGGGGTAAAAAAAATTTCGTTACCCTTTTATGTTGATTGAGTATAGAATTCTCGCGAATCAGCGGAATATCGTTATTACAACAAACGGTAAGTGTCTTTAAAGTTTTTTACTATTTGCTTTTAATTAGTTCTGAGTTGAGTGTTGGTAAATGAGTTACTTAATAATGAATGCTTTCGTTATTTGTGGTGCATTCTATTGCGAATCACTATTTGTTATCTCTAAAGTTTTTTATTTGCTTTTAAAGTTCTAATTTGAGTGGTGGTAAAAGAGTTATGTTTTTAAGGTTTTTAAGCTATTAAAAAGTAGTTCTTTCATAAGATTTGAAATTGTGGTGCATGTTTTTATTTTGTAACTTTCGTTTTTGTTAAAATAGTTCTTTCTTAAGATTTGAATTTGATTTTGCATTATTTTAATTAGACAAAACAGAAGTAATTGTTAAAAGTAAAGTTATTTATTTCATGCTATAAATTTAGAATAACTTGGTTTTTGTTAAAAGGGTTCTTTCTTAAGATTTAGACTTGTGGTGCATTTTATTACGAATCACTATTTGTTTCAATCCGATTTTAGTCATTAATTTTGATATATTTTGCAAAACGAAAGTTGGTGTCAATTGATTCATCGTTTCTGTTTTTCATGCCTTTTTTGTTTTGTTTTTAAACACTCTGCCAATATCCATGACATTTTCTACTACAACTTTCGTTAATAAATCTGTGACAATCAGATCTGAGATATTGTTGTCAAGCTGAAAGCCCGTCTAGACGGGCACAAATCTTCTAGTTGAATATAATTACGGTAACATCCATAAGCGAACTCATTTGAATTTCCAAATGCTTTCTCCTAATTGTCCTCCCACTTGATCAACTGACCTGATTTGTATCGCGTGTTCCTCAAGTACAGCTTGTAAACACAAGTGCTTGCTGGGTGTGCTGCGAGCTCATTCTTTTCTGGAACCATGAGCGGAATGCGGCCATGATTCCAGCGGGAATTATCCTTTTATTATCCTTTGGCAGCCATTTTATAATGAAATTTGTGTGACTATTCGTCTTTTTTCGGTTGAAATCTCCGGTATTGTCCGGATGACGGGCATAGGAGAACTTTTTTAAAAAAATTCATGTATGGGCTTGAAATTTTATTTATGAGACATTCTTTGCAGTAGTGCGCAGTACACCAAAGGGAAATAAGTCTCAATTTTAATTCCAACTGAAGGAGTTGACGTTAAGAGTTCTTCGATTCATCATAAGATTCATCAAGCGAGTGTTATTAATGTAATCGCAGAGTACCACAATATTTGATCACAAGAAACCACTTTAAATCACTCCATGTATTGGAATTTGTTTTCATCATTTCTGACAAAAATTTATATAATGTTTTGAAAAACAAGCTTTCCTCTTTAATGCCACCCATTGTTATAATTGCTCCAAAATTTGTAGTTGAAATTTAGTTTTATTATTTGTCGTTACGACTTCAAAGGCAAAGAAACACATTTAGCGATTTAATGTAACATTCTACTAGATGATAGAAAGCATTAAAGCAAGACGTATGTATAAGAAACGAAAACAGCAAACGATTTTTTTCCCATCTCTGCCAAATTTCAACAAAACGTTCTCCGTGCTGCGTCCGCGCCAAATTAATCATTTTCAAAAAAATGTTTCAGCACACAGAAGTATAAAAATATTTTAGTCTGGCACCTTAGCAAATATCAAATTTATGAACATATACGTTGCTACGCATTAGCAGATGGTTCAAAAGTGTATTATAAAAAAGAACCAACGTTTATTTGTGTTCTTCCTTATAAGTTGAAAAAAATGCGAACTTTTCTCTCTTTCTTTTCTCTTTTGGCAATTTCATTTTATTGTTATTGATCTGATTTTGACACATTTGAAACAAATTAATGACGGGCATTTACAGAGTGTCCATAAAGTTCGCTTCCAAATTTAAATGGTTATAACTTTGTAAGTTTATGTTATAAAAAGATATATAAAACATATTAGAAAGCTTAATTTTCTAGTTTTTATTTTTTTTTTTAGAATTTTTATTTTCAGAAATGTAACTTGAGTAAATTTAATAAAAAAAGAGCGCACTTTTATTAATGTGTTTTATTTTAATTATTTTCTACGTTTTAGTCTTTAATTTAGAATTTATTATTATAAACATAGTACAACCCCGGTCAATCGAACTGAAACGGGGAGAGGGCATTTTCGGATAACGATTTTTTCGATTAAGCAATGGACATCTGTTGCTATTTTGTATCTAGATATAGTTTGTAATTCTGATATGTTTAGAATACAAAATGAATTCAAAACTCTCTTTGAAGGCTACACTTATGTTCTTTATTAAAGTTAATCCTCCGTCGGACGCAAAGCGCCTGACGGACACAAGTAAACAATACCGTCATTAATATTGTTAAGACCCATTAATTTTAATTTTAGCATTCTAAAATTAATCACTGATCTTCTTGGGGGGGCTTAAAAGAAAGAAGTGGGAATGTCGTCGCAAAAATATCTCGCCTTCGCGGTTATTTCCGTACAGTACAGTACGTATTTTTTGGATTTACGATTTTTTGGGGCATTTCAGATAACCCGGGTTTCGGTTAACTCGAGTTCGGTTGACTGGGGTTTACTGTAACTTCAAATCAATATTTCTTACATTCGTTATAATGTAGCGCCGAGTGTATAGAATGAAAAATAGATTAAATTAATCGATAACTGATACTTAAGTTCTGAAAATATTAAAATAGTATATTGTCATCAAGTGGTGGCTCAAGGCTTCATCAGAATAGAAAGTTTATCGTGTTCTTTGGTTGGCTGGACTAAAATCTCCCGCTAATCTACAAAGAAGGTTTGGAATACAGAAATGTGTTCGTCGGGAATGTCTGAAGAAGCTTTGAAACAGGAAAGAAACGTCACACAAGATTTCCGTATTGTTACAAAAATCGTTCTGTGGGTGTATGGCGTAAACAGTCCAACACGCAGGATAATGGAGAATGAAGGTTTATTCACAATTGTGCAGGAAAACACGTAGCACAGGTAATAGGAAACAATAGATCTTGCACAGATTAGCAACGTGAACAGACAACAACTCACAGGTAATAACAGTTCAGCACTCTGGGATTTAGCAACATAAATAATCCGTAAATCACTAATAACGACAATAACAGCACTTTCAATAGCGCTCAACTCACCAGCTCTTTAGCTCGCACTGCAGACGAAACTCCAAAGTCGTTCCAGTGGATCAACACACCTCTCTGATCCAAGCGCGGCCCTTACATACTCTCCCCGACAGGCCGTGACGTCACATGGAGTTTTCTCGTACATTCGAGCGTATTTTCTTTCCTAATAGAGATATAGAGAAAAGGGTCGCATTTTCTGGAATCATTGATTTGTCGCCAAAATGGTCGACAAGGTCAGGGTTCCCGGAATGGCCGCTGCCCGTCACTCCATGCTTACCCCTGTAAAACTCCCTCCCCAACTATAAGACTAGCGAGGCAGGAAAGCGACATTGCCATCTTTGTAACAGCATTCAAAGAGATAAAAAATTGAGGGAAACCAACTATAAAAAGAACTCTTCTTGTAAAGCCACGGGCTAACAGTGATTCTGAAAGATGCATAATTTAAATAAAAGTTTCTAAGAATGAAATTTCTAAATACAAGAAAAGTACATCTAGTTTTATTATTCTTTTAACGGATTGTTTATATCTCATATTGTTATAAAATTATTACTATTTTAAACTGAACACTAACTTTATAGACAGCCCGTATAAAATCGTAATGCTTCAAGTCTAAGCAAATCATTCCGTTCCAGAGTACTTTAACAATGGTTTGAAAAAAATCCAGTTTCATTTTTTTTTTTCCTTTATTGTAAAACTAGCCTTCGGCTATCAGCTTTTTCGTCGAGAGTACTGATTTTCTTTAATTTCAATTGAATCTCTTATCATAATTTGATATTCATGGTTCCCTTAACAAAGAGCTTTCAAATCCGTGCTTTTTGAGTTGTCTTGAACCTGTACAGTTCATTACCTAAGTGAACTTCCCTAATGGAGTCGAGAAAATGCCCATAGTAAGTACTATCTTAGAAGACTATTTACAGATTTTAAAGAAAAAAAGATGAAATTAAAGAAAACACCTTAAAATTCATTACGATAATACCTTAGCTTTCAACAGTGGAGGAGAAACACTCAATTTTAAATATTTGTTTAAACAATAAAAACAGTTTGAATTTCATTGCAACAATGAAAAGTATTGTTGTAAATTAAATATTTAAATTAAAAAATAAAAATATTTTTGAAAAATTGTTAAAATTATAGAAAAAATTAGATGACGATTAAATTGATATAATTCTATATAAAATATTTTTCTGAAATTTAAGATGGTGTAACAACATTTTTTGTGCAATAATATTTTTGGAAATTATCGCCAAAAAAAATCCGGAAAAATTTTGCTTACTTTTTAATTAACTAAAATTCTAATTAAAATTTCGAAAAAAAATCGCTCTGAAGTGCAGATTGCCATCCTCCACAGTGAAGTAAGCAAAAATTTCGCTTGCTTTTTAATTAACTAAAATTCTAATTAAAATTTCGAAAGCAT
>BGPR01002381.1:78019-113025 GCA_013235015.1 Araneus ventricosus | reverse complement strand
GTACTGATATCCGTGTCTACTATTTTTATAGTAAAACAATAAATATTCTTCCGGGAAAATAAGCAGAGTAATAACAACAATTCGATATTATGTCAATTAAATTTGTTTTAATGAATTCGGAAGAAATTCTTACTCTTATTACGCAAGATTTTGACTGTTCTAGACAAATTCATGTAGACAAAACATTTATTCTCAAAAATGATGCATGCAATTATTGCGTCGAATTCCTTTTATGTTGATTAAAGGTAACGTACTCATATCCGTGTCTACTATTTTTATAGTTAAACAATAAATATTCTTCCCGGAAAAAAAGCAGAGATATATGATTCTGTGATGAAAGAATTATGCAATGATCAAATTCGTGTGATGAAAACATTTGATCAAATGAAGCAAGACACTGGAAACTGAATCCACTGATATTTAAAGAGAAATTCCACTTTATTTATTCACTACTTGCTTATCATTACGGAAAATTCTCCGAAATATGTTGATAAAAGCATCATTCACGACTCAGATTTTACAAGATTTAATACTCCGTCTATTTTGAGATTGTGGATAATGAAAGAAAAAAAAACGCACATTCAATCCTCTCATGGTCGTTTCCTTCCGTTTTGTATGCAAATCGTCTAACCGAAACTAACACGCTTAACATATTGTGGCTATAGTACTGGGGTTAACGGAGTGCTTCAACTCGGGGTTCTTAACCTCCGATCTTGCTATTGTTGGAGAAAAAGTGGTATTGCAGATAAAGCTTCATAGTAAATTGGAAGCGCCATATTAAAATAATAAAATCGTAAAGTTAAATGTTATATAATAAGTTTTACAGAAAAAAGAGAGTGGGAAATTACAAAATGGAGTTTTGAATTAACATAAGGGCCATACATCGTTTTAGCATATTGCAGAACTATCATAACCTTTTCATCGTGTTATACGGAAACCATGTTGCATTTTTGCTGTGTTGTAGGAGATCTGTCGCAATCTTTTCGTTGTCGTATATGGAGACCGTGTTGATAATTTATCATGCTATTCAAGAGCTAATCCAACCTTTGCAGAGTGCCATATTGTAGGAGAGAGAAGAGCTGACACAACCTTTGCAGAGTGTTACAAGAGTGCCGTATTGTAGGAGAGAGAAGAGCTGACACAACCTTTTCACCGCATTTTAACCCTTCACTGCATACTGTATCAAATTAGATACATAGTTTATTTTTCATATTAATAATTAATAGAAATTTTTTGTCTACTCGTACACGTTGTACCAGATTAGAAACACCATAAGAGACCGGATAACAATCATTCCTTCCATTTTTCGCGGACAGCACAAGTCCTATTAATAAGTCTGTAGCAGTCAGTTATTCAATTCCTGATACACCTATTGATATATTTATGAAGTTTTTGGTATTTAAAAGGAGTCTTTCATCTTTGATGGTTTCATCAATTGCTTCTACAGGTATTTACCATTTGATATTACTTTTTAAATACTTTTTTATTGTTTTATAAAAAAGAAATAATGATCTGATACGTTCAGTAAATTCAATTTATTAATATCATAATTCTATTTTGATTTTTTTGTGTATTTTTATGTTGTTATATGTGAACTTCCCATACCAAAAACATTTTTTTATTTTGAAATTTTAAAGAATGTGCATCGAAGGGATAAATACACGCAATTTTTGAACCGTGGTATTTGAAGCCCATGTTATAATGTGCCATGTCGTAAGAGATCTGTGGCAATGTTTGAATCGTATTGTATAGAATCCGTGTTACAAGTATGTTGAATTATAGAGGAGTTGTCTTAATCTTTGTTTCAATTTATATGTAATCCGTGTGTTATAAGCACGCTATAATGTAGGAGATCTGTGGCAATATTTGAACCTTGCTGAATGAAATTGGTATTATAAATATGTCGTGCTGTTAGAAAGCTGCGGCAATGTTTGAATCGTGTTATGTGGAATCCGAGTTATAAGTATACCGAGTTGTAGAAGAGTTGTCGCAACCTTTGCACTGTTTTACATTGTGTTTGTGTTTTAAGTATACCATACTGAAAGAGAACTGTCGCAATCTTTGAAACGTGCTATAAGGAATCCGTGTTATAAGTATGCTGTGTGAAAGAGGATTGACTATAGAACCAATATCAACGATATTGCATATTATTTGATTTTTGCAATATACGAGGATGGATACAAAAAAAGCTTACAAGGGGTAATTAAAAATTATTCATTAACAGTAGACAGAAAATACAAAAGGGAATTAAGAGGCATACTTGCCAATCAATTTTCCACACAATCACCAAATCTATTTAATATTTATCTAAACGCAGGACCAACTTGTTTAACCCGGCTTGGTAGAAATCACGTCCCTGTTCATTGAGCCAGTTCTCGGCAACTGTTTCCATCTCACTGTCTGAAGAGTACTATGTTCCGGATAAATGTTCCTTCAATTCCGGAAAAAGGAAATAATCACTGGGTGCCAAATCTGGGCTGTATGGGGGGTGGCTCCAGACTTCCCACTTGAACTTTTGTAGCAATTCTTGAGTTTTGCGAGCAGTATGGGGCCTGGCATTGTCATGCAGTAGGATGACACCATCATTCAGCATGCCAGGGCGTTTGAGTCGGATGGCTTCACATAACCTTGTCAAAGTGGCACAAGCAAGACCATATTTTTAAAGGTCTTGTTATTTCAATCGCTCTGACGAATTTACACTACCTATCCGCACAACAGCTCTAAGGCAACTAGCACCGTCTCTGTCCACTGTGGGGAAAAATATTCCCTCCACAACAATTACTTTTCAAATGTTGCTACTTGTAACCTTTTTTTATGAATACTCGTAAATACAAGCTTAATTACTTATTAATACTGTTGAATGCTGATCGGTACATCAGACATTATCACGATAGTTGCCAATACAGTTTTCGTTGAGAAACACTTCAATGAAGTCAATTCATGTGGTATCACAGACACATGACAAACGTAACATGTCACAGTCACATGACAAAGGTAACATGTCACAGTCACATGACAAACGTAACATGTCACAGTCGCATGGCAAAGGTAGCATGTCACAGTCACATGACAAACGTAGCATACCATAGTCAAATGTCATATAACATTTAATAGTACATCATTTTACGCTGTGCTGTGACTTCACGACATTTTTCCTCCTGCAAGATAAGCAGCGGGTTTCAAAATTAAATTGACGCGTCATATGTGGCATGCAACACGTGAACATGAATCGAATCCGATCCTCTACTTTTTCGCGACACATGCAGCGTTTTGGGCGTCTTGCCATAACGTCTGCCACTGTTGCAATGACGTCACCATGACAACCCCGTTACGGTTATCGCATCAATTATTTAAATAATTCATAAAACATACTATACACTAGAAATAATATTGTCCTACAAAATGTTGAAGATTTTGCCTATCTAAATATGTAGACGAGCCCTTGTGAAAATCTCTTGGGTAAGAATTTTGAGAGGGCGTCGTTACTTTTGAAATGCCACCTTCCGACTAAGAATGCGATGAGTGTGCCAGGACAGCTTTTCATTTCTTCACTCGACTGTTAAATTTGCAAGTGATAAAATAAACCCAGAAATATGCTCAAACATAAGCATCGAAGTAATTAGTCAGACTTTCGTAAATAGTGGGAGGGGACGGGAGGAGTAATTTTCTTTTTTTTTTAAATTTCGCCTGCTATTGTTCAAATTAGAGATGGGGAAAACCTACCGGTTTTAACCGAAAACTGGGTTTTTTGAGCCGGTTAACCGGTTTTTTCGGTTATTTTTTTTGTCTTGGTTATAACCGGTTATTTTTACTTTCTCGTATACGAAATATACAAAGAGAAAGTATTGTAATCGTCAAAAAATTCGAACTCGAGATGTTGACGAATCTCCACGTTTTAGACTTCCCTGAGTCCGAAAAACACAATTTTGGAATTATGTCTGTCTGTGAACACGATAACTCGAAAACTATGAGAGCTACGGGGTTGAAATTTGGTATATGGTCTTTAAACATAATTTGTAGGTTTCTATCAAATTGTGGACAAAATCCGTCAATGGGAAGTCTGTCTGTCTGTACGTCCGCGGTCATGTCAACACTGTAACACAAAAACTTGAATAGCTAGACGGATAAAATTTGGTACACAGTTTTATCGTCATGAATGTAGGTCCGTATAAAATTTTGGGCCAGATCCGTCAAAGGGTTGACTGTCTGTCGGCCTGTATAATTTACCATTGAAACCAATCCGCTATCTCCACACGCATGCGTACGGAAGCAATCTTCTGTTCTCGCGAAAGGAGCGAATTCTCTCAGTTTGTCCTTGAGACGGCAAGAGTGAAACTTAGCAGTGTGCGATAGATGCGTTTTAATCGGTACGCATCTCTTTGAATTCTTTACTTCGATATTTTTCAATCACTACAATGAAAAACCTTCTGATAGTCATTGGATTCTGGAAAACAGTAGGTTCGAATTTTTAATTTTTTTAGCCACGCGGGGGAAGGAGAAACGGCACCTTTTGGGGGAAGTATACGAGAAAGTTTAGGGGAGAACACTCCCCTCTGGTTTTTAAATCCATTAACCAGACAAAAAATCCGGATCGAAAGATAGGTTCGTAGAGCCCATCTCAGATAACAGGCCGTATACCTGTAATGTGTTGCTCTTAATGGGGGCTATTATATGTTCGACCTCAGTGCCCGTATCAAGTGTCGCGGCGGCCGGTCAATTAGTATTACCCGGATGCCTAGGCAGGATGTGGTTCTCTTTTAAGATTATGATATTCATCGTGGCTTACTTTCTTTATAGTATTGCTTTCGGCGCCTCACGCTTAGGGATGGGGAAAACCTACAGGTTTTAACCGAAAACCGGTGTTTTTGTTTCGGTTAAACGGGTTTTTTTCGTTTATTTTTTTGTCCCGGTTATAAGTGGTTATTTTTTTTAAATCCAATAACCGGGTAAAAAAACTGGATTGGAAGATAGCATCGATTTTAGCCTCGATTAGACTAAAATTTATCAAGTTATGAAGCCTTGAATCTCATTATCTTAGGCCAGGGGTGGCAACCTTTATGTATCAACGTGCCATTTTTTCTAAAAAAATGCTTAATGAGGTCATAGACGTGCCGTCAAATAGTACCGTCAATGCTTCATAGTGAACTTTTTGATCGGTGGCGTGCCCAAAATATTGTGTCGTGTGCCATTGGTTCGCCATCCCTGTCTTAGGCCAATCACCGACAACCGCTTCCTCGAGGCATCTGTTGGTTGACGGATTACTGAAAGATTCTTTATGAACACATAAATATTGGCCAATGGATTGATTTTCTGTAAAAACAATATTAATAAAAAAATTATGTCTAGAAACGGCTGCGGCGTTTGTTTTTTTATAGAAACAACCGAAAACTGGTTATCTTAAAAACAGGTTCTTTTGAGCGGTTTTAACCGCCAGATTAAACCGGAGGTGAAAAAAACCTTCATAACCGAAAACCGGTTATTTTGGCTATAACTGCCATCCCTAGTTCAAGCCACTTTCATTCCTCGCAGCTTGGTTGGCAGGGTAGGGTAGGTAGGTTATATTAACGTCCCGTTTTGAAGCAACACGAGGGCTATTTAGGGACGGACCTCGTAATTTTGAACCGCGGTCAGATGACGAGGACGACATCTGAGCTGGCACCCCCCTCTCCAAACTTCCGCGCCACACCAACGGGAGGACGTTTGGCCACTACGTATGATTTAGCGTGCAACAGGCCCCATACACGGCGGATCTTCAGTGGAATCGGGTTTCGAACCTACGACCCTCCGGTCCCGAGGTCGAGACCTTACCACTAGGCCACCGCGGCCTCTTGGTTGGCAGGTGTGTGAAGTGGAAAAGTTCCCGGCCTTGCTTATCTTAAATATTTATCTGAAAATGTTCTCTTGAGATATTTCTACTGACAATAATTAATTTCACTTTTGAGTTTTTTATAAATCTTCTATGGTTTTTTTAATGCTTTTTTACGCTCATTTTAATTAAGTTTATGAAAAAAGGATTGCAATGACTGGTTCAAGAAAGCATTTGTTTTGAATCAGTTTGTTATTTATACGTGAACATACCATTTAAAATGCTTTAAATCGAAGATTATGTGTATATGTTACCGTTAAAGTATGAAATCCGTTATTCTATAGAATACCTAGTAATTCTATAGAATAACTTATCAAGTCAGTTAAAGTGTAAAATAAACTTTTATTTTACACTTTCCGGCTAACAGCGGCAGCCGGAACATAGTAGCTTCGCTAGCTCGTTGAATGTAAGGAATCTGCGTTTTTTAAATACTCACATGAAGTAGGGAAAATTTGCTCGCGATGACTGCGGCATCTAAAGTGGGCACCGGACAAATTATTTTAACTTAAAAAAAACATCCTACAGCTTCGCTAGCAGTGGGAGCCGGGGCCCAGTAGCTTCGCTAGTTCATTGAACGTAAGAAATTTGCGATTTTTAAATACTGACATAAAGCAGGGAAAATTGAGCTCGCGATGCCTGCGGCATCTAAAGTGAGCACTGGGCAAATTTCTTTAACTTTAAAAAACATCCTACGGCTTCGCTAGCAGCGGGAGCCAGAACCTAGTAGCTTCTCTAGCAGCTCATTGAACGTAAGGAATCTGCGTTTTTTAAATGTACACATGAAGCAGGGAAAATTGTGCTCACGATGCCTGTGGCATCTAAAGTGGGCACCAGGCAAATTATTTTAACTTTAAAAAACATCCTACGGCTTCGCTAGCAGCGGGAGACGGGTCCTAGCAGCTTCGCTAGCTCATTGAATGTAAGGAATCTGCATTTATAGTATCATTTGTCCTTAACTTCGTTTCTAATAGAGATACCGAATTCCTACATATTCTGAAACCTTCATTTTGTCGCCAAACTTGTCGCCAATGTCGAGTGTCATTGACTTCCTTCCAATACATATTCCTGTAAATTTCTCTTCCCACTATAAGACTAATATGGCAAGAAAGCGACATTACTGCTTTGTGACAGTATTATAGTGGTTTTAATTTTGCACCTGTTTTTTCTGATTTGCAATCAGTGTGTAATTTATAAAAGAACGGACTTGTTTTAATGTCTGATTGTTTATTTTACACTTTAACGGTCTGTCATCAGTTATTCTACAGAATACCTAGTTATTTCATAGAATAACTAGGTAAAGTATGAAATAAATAAACTATTTTACACTTTAACTGACTTGATCAGTTATTCTATGGAATAACTGAATTATACACTTGAACGGTGACATACACAATTCAGTTTCGGTGTCAAAAAGTAACAGATATCATACGGACTGTTCTTCCCTATTCGTATACTTCCACGATATGGTACGTTTTGTGTTTAGCTTCGTCGCATTGTGGAGGGAATCGGATATGAATATCGGAACATTACATCTTCCTGTTATCCTATTTAGTCCAAAAATTCGACAGTGATCTACGATTTTAGAGTAAAGATCGCACATTAAAATTAATACTTCCAGCGTGCTGCGTTTTCGAGTTATCGCGTTTGTATACACCAGAGGTTCCCAACCTGTGGCACGCGTACCCCTGGGGGTACGCGGGAGCCCAGTTAGGGGTGCGCGAAAGTGATCTTGGTAATGGCGGGAAATACAAAACATTAGAATATTCAAGAATTTCTCTTTTTCAATTTCGTATCAAAGTGCAAATTTTACGAATACGAAAGCTTATTCACGAAATAAGAAAACGGAAGAAGTAGATTAATATCTACTAATTGAGTAACAGTTACTCTCATCATAATGCGAAATTATTTCAGTGTTGTTTTCATTTGTTTTAACGTTAAACTATCACTATTTTTTTTATAAATGGAATAAAAATGTTAAGTCAAAAACGTAACCTACAAATTTGTTGTGTTGTTTCATGTCCCCCTGGCCCAAGATTAGACCAGGTCCATGACACCATGTCTCTCTAACAACTCCACAAGTTCTTTGCCTTCCCCACTCCACAGCTGCCTCGCAGAGGCGCCAATGCAGTCAATGATATGGGCAGGAGAAGCAGGACAGGAACAAGGGCAAGAAGAAAAAGTATTTTCCTTATCGATGAATTTTAAGCTTTTAATGTGTCCACTACGCAACCTGGCCAATGCAGTCTGAGCGGATCTTGTGCCTACGGACTGTAGAGACAGACCAGGACGGTTCCCGGCATACCAATCATGCGTGGGGGATTTTTCCAAGCAGAATTTGCTTTAGCCTTGTGAATAGAATATATTTCGGACGTGAAGAGTTCACCAGAGGTTGCAGAAGGAAGAGCAGTTCCCTCTTTCGCAAGCACGTCTGCCTCCTCATTGCCAAATACTCCAACATGGGATGGAATCCATTGGAAGCAAACTCTACTTTTCTGCGAAAGTGTAGCAATTTTGGACATAACCTCTTGACCGGTTTTTATCCTACAAATTTTATAAAGTTCATTGGAGTCGTTCTACTCTTAAGCTAACCTAATACCTTGGCGTTATTAATAAAAACTTTTTTTGCACTGGGGGAACAACTGTAGGGGGTATTCAAAAATAAAAAGCCTGATCAAGGGGTACGCAGAAGAAAAAAGGTCGGGAAACACTGAATACACGAATAGACATATTGAAAGATAGTTAACCAAGATGATGGATTTGGTTCAAAATTTGATACACATCAACTTTTGATATGTGCCAAATTTTATCCATCTAGCTCGTCGCACTTTTCAGTAATCGCGTCCACATGTACGGGAACGGATTTATACATTTCTGCTCCCTAGTTCCAAGCACTTAATTTTGAGACCACTGCTTTGGTGTAGTCTTGGCAACTACAGAGATAGTCAACGTAAATGTGCCGCCATTTTATTTAGTGTGCATGGATTTGATTAAAAAACAGGATTTTATATGGTCTTTTCAAAATAATTCTGAAAATTGTAAATATTTTATTGTAATTTCTTTTATATTTGCGTCCACCGATTGTTACGCCCAAGGCCATGGCCTAAGTTGGCCTTATGGGAAATCTGGCCCTACACATGTACACGGACGGACAGAAAGACTTTCTATTCACGGATTTCATCCAAAATTTCATGACAACATCAAATTGGGTGTAAAGGTCTCATTGCAAATTCCATCTTTGTAGCTTGTGTTTTTTTAATTATCATGTTTACAGACATATTTCAAAAAAGTGGTATTTAACACTCGGGGAATTCTAAAACGTGAAGATTTATCCAGACATGACACTTTTCTGCGGAAACGCGGATTTCAGCATTTTCGGCATCGAATTTTAGAAGTCTTAATTTTTTTATTATTTAATAATTCTGCAATATTTTTAATATCTTAAGCACTTTCTTGTATAAATTTGTTTATTTTATTGTTCGATTAATTATACTTACTCGGTATTTATGTTTGGCACAATATATTATTTATGAAGTTCAGCTTTTTTTGTTCCAAGCCTGTGTCACGTCTGTTTATCTAAATCTAGCGATCGAATTTTTTATCACTTAAAATACTTTCTCTCTATTCTTTGCATACAAAAAAAGTTAAAATTAAAAAAAGAAAGAGAAGAAAAGCTTATTTTCAGCAAATTTTTTGAAAAGTGTCATTTTCAATAGAATTAATATGAAAGAATAATTAATTAAAAAATTTTACAAATATTTATACCATGAACTTATTTATAGAATCCAGAACAAATTACTGACAAATTTCGAAATTCTCCCCTGTGAAAGGATATTTCTTCAGTCTCGAAAGCTCTTAGATAAACCTTTCATGGTTTTTTATATATCTATTCCAATTTCTATGCGACCTATTCATAGTTAATTTAATACTGTCTAGATGGCTTCTCTTTTCAGTCCTTGTCTGAAGAGTTTTTCCTCTCTTTCCTTTCAAAATATTATTGCTAAGAAATTTTTCCTCCTATTTTACTTTTGTATTCATTGCTGCTTATTATTAGTTTCATTTCATTCAAGAATACTTTTCTTATTAAAGCTATATCAGACTCTATTCAAACTTACTCTGTATTAGAATTTATTATAATAATCATTCAATTTTACGATACAACGTTTGCCACAGGTTTTTAGATGGTATCTTGGCTTTCCTGAATTTCTTCCCTAAGTAATTCTTCCTATCGTCTGACATAGAGGTTCCAAAACAGTGGTACACGTACCCCTGAGGGTACGCGAAAGTTATCTTGGTAATTTATTTATTTAAAGAAAAGCACACTACAGAGAAAACCCCATTTATAGAGTGCTATAAACAACAAACACACAAAGAACAAAAGCCACAACGAGTAAATAAAAAAGAATGCGCTAGAAAATAAAAAGTTGAACACAGAGAATACACAAAATCATAAAAATTTTGCAAACGCATATATAATTAAAAACGAAAACGCATAATCACAAAAACATTAAAATACACTATGATTCTCAAAGTCTTATTTTAAAAAAAAAATTAAAATACCATTTCCAAAAGGCAAGGGTTAAAAAGTCAAAACACGCAAGCACTGAATCCTCTAAAAACACACCTGGAGCTTAAAAGTTTAAAGACGTAAATACACACTCGAGATAAAAAAAATAAATTGCAACACGGTGCCAAACACAGAGAACAAAAATTTAAACATATAGAAAACATTAAAATAGTAATGAGGGAAAACACGAAGTATAACGGATTAAATTTTAAAAAAATTCTAAAATTTTTTTCGCTTATAGAAGGAAATTGAAAGTGATCGAAGTCCCAAAGCCTATTCACGAAATAAGAAAAAGAAAAAAGTAGTTTAAGACTTATTAATTGATTGATAATTAGTTGTCGCCAGATCCTCCCACCATCAATAATATTACACAATTATGCCATCAGTGTATTCGCAAAAGCTGTAGCTTCACTAGGTACCACTGTTCTTTTTGTTCCTCAAAGCTACTTGCTTCGACATTTTTACTTAAAACGCGATTAAAAGCAGGCATGAGTAATTGATATCACGATGTGTAATTAATTGTTAGCTTTCATCATAAGTTAATGCGAGATTATTGCGATGTTGCCTTCATTTGTTTTGACATTGAACCAATACTGTTACAAAAATGAAATGAAATGTGAAATCAAAAATAAATCGTGTAAATAATATTAAGATACAGTCGACTCTCGTTATAACGACTCCACGTTATAAAGACCATTCCATTATAACGACCAGTGATAAAATCCCCAACTGTGTTTCCCTATGCACTCTATGTTATTTTACTTCCGGTATAACGACTGTCAAGTGTCATCTAATCCCAATACAACGTCCGAATTCAGAGGACACTCTTCCCGGTATTTTTCCAAAATTTCTTTATTTTCTACTTTAAAATCTATTTTAGAAATATATTTTTAATTGATAAAATTTTATTTTTAATACCAATGATGAAAAATAATTTGAGTATTTAGTTGGAATCTCTTTAAAAATAGTCTACTTTTATGGAATTGCTGAACGTGCACGTGTACATTTTTTAATTATATCCACTATAGCGGCCACTCGTTGTAAAAACCTTTTGCTGTGGTACGCAGAGGGTCGTTAGAACGAGAGTCGACTGTAATTTGAATCGTTTCAGTCTTAAATTAACCTAAGTTATTGACAAAAAGTTTTTTGAGCTGAGACATGGTTGGGGGGGGGATGTACAGGGTATATGAACTATACGAAAAAAAACCCTTGATAACTTTTGAACCGTTGACGAGATTCAGTTAAAACTTGGCGCTTCAATGCAGGGCAAGTTGGAATTTTTTTGAGCATGCGCACTCTTATTGTTGTTCATTTTTCGTGGAAAATGCAGAAATACAGCGTTTCTGAGCGTATGTCGATCGTCAAGGCCTACTATTCGAGCAATAACAGCCCGATTGCGGGTCAAAGGAAATTTGAAACCGAGTACAAGCTGAAGACAACCGGTCCAAGTGTTATAACAATCAAAAATATGATTGAAAAGTTCGAGAGAACCGGTAGTGTAGATGTCTCGACACTTCAGCAATTTTTGCAGAATTTTACTCTTCGTCTGCGCCGCGTCAGAGGCATTGATGGCAAGTATATCCAACATGTCATAAAGCTAAATCCGAATATCTGTAGTTGCTTTTAAAATTTGAATAAAAATTTTGAATTCAGTAGTTTTTGAAAATTTTATTTTTTATTTCATATAGCTCAATAATTGTCACCCATTAACAATATCTCTACTAATAATAAAAGAGAATGTGTGTCTGTGTGTTGGCGTTCTACAGGGCAGACCGCTGGAACTTGAACTACGAAATTTGGCACAAACATAATTTGGAAGATGAGAATGTGCACCTCGAAGCCGGGTTTTTTTTAAATTTTAATTAGAATTTTAATTAATTAAAAATAAGCTAAATGTTGGCGTTTTTCCTTAATAACTTCCAAAAATATTACAGCACAAAAAAATTATTTTTAAACCATCTGAAAATTTAAAACAATATCTTTTTAATGATACCAATTAAGTTGTCGTACGATTTGGTTCTCTAAATTTAATAAATTTTAAAAAATATTTTTTGGCATAACTTACAACATTACTTTTCATTGTTGCAACGCATTTCAAACAGTTTTTATTTTTTAAACAGATATTTAATTGCGTGTTTCTCTTCCATTGTTGAAAGCTAAGAAAATATCTTACTGAATTTGCCTTTCTTCTTTTATTTGATCAATTTTTTCTGTGAAATCTGTAAAGGAAGTCCTCACGATAACAAGAATATAATGAAATAATCCAGTAAACTGAAAGAAAGTTGCTACGTTGTAATTCTTTTTATCAGCGTGTTTTAAGCCAATTAGCATGCTGCTGGACGTAAAATGTGCCGCGCCAATTTAAGGTTGAAATTAAATGCGTATTTTATGTTAACGTAGACAACGAACAGAACAAGTGCAAGGCTACGAAAAGAACGCAGGTTAAATGTATATAGCAATTTGAAGTTTAAAACTACTTTTTTAAGGGAGTCATGAATATAAAATTATGCATAAGAGATTCAATTGAAATTTTATTTCCAGCGATCAAGCTGGTCGCCGAAGGCGGCTAGTATAAAATAAGTGTTTAATCAAAGGATTCTGGAATACAAAAAAGTTTGTGAACCACTGGTATGACAGATTAAATATAAAACGCGTAAAACATGATCATTAAACAATGATTTATACAGCAATTTAATTTCGTTAGATTTTCAGAGAAGCACGGGTTTTCCCTACAATTTTAAAATTTCCTTTCTATTGTTTCAATATTTATAGTTAAACTATGTCCGTAAATTTCCTCACGACATGATTTTTTCCTCGTCATCAATTTTATCAATTTTAGTGAAATTTCCTCAGAATACTATAAATCACAGTCTTTTCTTCTTCTTTAATCTGTGATAAATATAATAAAGAAAGCTGTTCGATTGTTTTCGTTTTGTTCTGAAAAAAAGAAAGCATAATTGAAGGTCGTTTCGTTTTTATTATCAGGAAATTAACTTTGATTGAAAAATCGAGAAAAAAAAGTCACTGCATTTTTCGTAGAAATCAAATATTGTTTAAATCAGTTTTATACCAATTAATACTAGAAGTCAAATATTAATGTCTTTCCTTAGTAATTTTTTTCATTCCTTAATAATTTAACTGTTATTTTCTTGTTTGTAATAAATGTCCATACATATTCAGCTAAAATGCGTAGAATTTGTTTTTCAGTTAGAAGAAATCGGGACAGTATGTGATCAGTAAAAAGAGCAGATCTCATTAAAAAAAGTATTTTTTCCCCTTCTTTCAGTACGTTGCTTATTTTTTTGCAATCAATTCGCTTCAACGAATCAATCATCAATGTTTTTCAAAAATCCTTTAAATGCTTGTATTAACAAAGAATAATAAAATCAAAGGCATTGGCATTTTTTTTTTTTTAAATATAAGAGTTGAATCTTTATCAATCATTCTGAATATAAAATAAGTTGAATAAAAACAATTTTTAAAAACAAACTTTTAATAACAGATTTTTTTTATTTCACTTACGTTCTGCTTTTTAGGTTTTGATTTACATTTCATTATTATAAATATTATGGAATCTTGAAATGAATTATTTTTTCTTAAATTCACTACCATGTGGTGCCATGCGGCTGGAATCAGAACTTAATTAATTTAATTGATTAACTGATAATTAAGTTCTGGGAATATTAAATAGTGTACTGTCATCGAGAATCAACAAGTGAACCAAATTTCAAAACTCCAGCGCACCAGGAAGTGATTTAAAAAATTATTACAAAATTCCATGTTTACACACATGAAACAAGTGACTATGAAGTCATGTAAATTCAGGGGTGTACTGTTCAGCAACGGATTCCGAGACTACCACTTTTGGACGATTTTATACCGGAAAGGGGTGTCAGGCAATGAGTCATATGAGTGCATTTCCGGAGTTCTTTGTTAGATCACGCTCAGTAAAATGTAAACATCACCCTTCCATTCTTCACTTTCCCCCTATTTTGGTGAAAATAACTCCGCCCGACGCATGCGCAAAAGCGCGGAGGGTTTCCGAACCTATTGCTAAACAATATCTATCCAAATTCAAAACTAACTATAAGCAGATTTTAGTCAATTTACATCATTCAACATAGAGTCAGATAATTGCTTTGTTTATTTTATTTGGTAAGTAATTTACGTTATCTAAGTTGCACATCTTTATCTACCAAATATTTACTTACGCTCCGTCTTGTATTATTCATTTTTGTTGAGAAAACTTCTATGCTCATATCTTTCGCATTTAATAACATTCTGGATCAGGGTTTGCCATATTGGCATATTTAAGGCCAAATTATGGAAATTTGGCCTTTTTCAAAGCCCTTTGCCTTATGAATTTTCATTTGGCCTTAAATTAATTTTAGCCTTTTTTGGCTTTATTTTCGTTAATAACTATTAGAGCAATTTTTAATTACTTATTCTATTGTTTTTTAATAAATTATTGATATTACACATTTCAAATGATATATAATGAGCTGTCAAACGAAATAGCTCCTGAATAGAACAAGGATGTTTTAAATTTCTTTCACTTAAATTTTAGTTTAATACAGTGGCGAATCCAGGATTCGGGTCTGGGGAGGACTGAGGTCATGAAAATTTTGTATCGTCATGACGAATGTCAAATCTCACGGCTTATATAAACCAAAACACTTTAACTTTACAGGCTTTCCTCTCCTGACAATATAATAATAATAAAGAACATTACAATACTTTCGATAATTTAATAAAAAATACAATGAAATAGCTGAGCAAAAAATGTTTTCGACCGCGCCAACGCTACAAGTGCAAGTGGAATGACTAGAAAAGTAGGAAAATTTTCGAGCCTGTCAAGTCAGACAGCAATGTTCTCACGATTTTATTACTATTCTTTTAAAATGAAAATTAAGATCAAACAGTTGTAGTGATTTTAAATTATATCAAGAATTTTGGTTTAGCTCTGGGGGGGGGTTGCAGCCCGATAGCCCCTCCCCTGGATTCGCCACTGGTTTAATAATAGAATATGGAACTTCGTTTTCATGAAGGATAGCTGTTTTTCTAATAGCAAATGACGTTTTCAATCAATTTGTCAAATTTGGCCTTTTTTGGCCTTATTTTTAAGAAGATTTGGCCTTATTTTGCTATTTTGATCTGGCAACCCTGTTCTGGATAAGCTTCTACGTTAATCAGCACTGACGAATGATTTATTTAAGCATACCTGCTTGCTTTGCAGATATATCACGACAAAGAAAACGGGAATGTTGTTGTTATTATAATATCTCTTCCAAAAAGCTAAGCACCATCACGCTATCACAAAGCACTATCGCC
Source organism: Araneus ventricosus (assembly GCA_013235015.1). NCBI lineage: Eukaryota > Metazoa > Arthropoda > Arachnida > Araneae > Araneidae > Araneus > Araneus ventricosus. The sequence continues at coordinate 97,264 of BGPR01002381.1, read as the reverse complement.
AGATTTGCTGTTAGTTTATTGGATTCGAGCTGACAGAGCTGGTTTTTATCGTCTTCTTAAGCTGAAGCTCCTTTCTTTGACTGGAGTAGGTAGAGCTTTTCTTTCTTTAATATTTCATAACACTTCATTTCTGCAAATCTGACTCAGCGGCAATTCATGTAGCGTAACATTCACCTTGATTCTGTCTCACACAATGGAATAATGCAAATATCGGAGAGTGAAGCAATTTATATTGCTTCATTCTTTTAGCCATTTTTTGTTCGTTTTCCTTGCAGTTAAATATTCATTGTTCACACTGGAAATAAAGTATCTTCTATAGCGGAAGAGATAACATTGTACTGTCTTAGAAATTTGATTTGCTAGAGTGACGTCCCTTTTTGATGTTAAATGAGGGCTATTTGAGGACGGACATTGTCCTTTTCAACCGTGGTCAGATCTCCAAATTTGCTTTCCTCACCAACTTCACTTTTACAGCGATGTAATCGATATTTCCCAGACAGAAAGACGTATTTCCCAATACACAAACTAAAAAAAATTACATTAGATATCCATCCAAACTTGTTTTTATTTCATGGCCAGATGTCAAGTGATTTAAATCTATTTAACGATTTCCTTTTTATTAAGGTGACCAACTTTTTACAATGAAAAGGAGGACGCAAAAAACAGAGGGAAAAAATATCGTTAATGAACGAAACATTTTGTTTATTGCATCAATAAATCAGAATACACTACAATACTACAAACGCATAATAAAAGCATTTGTAACATTTTATATTGTAATAATGCTTACATGCCTATTAATTATTATTTAAATGATTACTTTTCCATACGATGATTATTTTTTGTCTATGTATAATCTTCTAACAATATATTGGAAATATCTGAACAAGAAACATCCTTCATATTGAGTTTTACGGCAAGAACTTCAGCTAGAGTGTCAGCCGCAGCCGAGTACCTGTAGATGGCGTTGTCATCGCGAGTGACGTCAGAGAGTCAAGTTGCCGAGAACAGTAGAGACGACGAGGCGGTTGAAGACGCATAAACGACGTGGGTTTTTCTCTGACAAAGACAAAAGACGGCGATGGGCCATCCAAAAGCCTATTTAACGACGAACTATTTCATTTGTAGATACCTTAATTGTAAATAATGATTCTTCAAAATGCAATATTAATTCTGCATAATATAATAGTTAGTTAAAGTTACTGTGTATTCATTTATGGAACGAACCACTAAGCCTACATGACCGCCTACAATATTCAATCTCGATTTCTCGCATGTCCAAAAATCGTTAGCAATAAGAAATACCCTTTCAACTGCTGCATTCGTTCCAGGGTGGTACGACAAAACTTGAACAAGAATAAATAAATTTTCGCATGGAATATGTTCATTTTTGAAATGGCTGAATATTTCCACATATCTTTTATCAATTTCGTTGTGGCAATTTTCCCAATGTATTAATTTTTTTCAAAATTTAAATACATATATTCAGTCTTCTAATTTCAAATATCGAAAAGGAGGACATGTAGGAGGACATTTTTCGAGGAAGGACAGACTTACAAAAGGAGGACTCTTCTCCTTAAAGGAGGACTGTCCTCCTTAAAGGAGAACGGTCATCTTATTTTTATCTCAGTTTAAAACTGAAGGAAACAAAGTAAAATTAAGTGTAGGTTCTCTGTAAGTTCTTTCTGAAAATATTAAAGCAAAATTATTTTATATCATGAAACAGAAAAAGGGGGAAAAACTGTCAATCTGTTATTTCCGCAAAGAAAATTTTACATTTTTTTGCACCAGGATGAGGGCAGTTAAAATGTCACTTCGGTCCTTTATAAACTGTTTTATATCCACGGATCTTCCTTTTAATGCCATTATTATTTTCCATTTATGTTGAACTCCCACTAAATGACAATCGATTTTCACACTGAAATTCTTTCATGAAAAAATATCTAGTGAGAAGCCAAATGAAAAAATCTGAAATAAGTAGAAAACAATAATAAGGCAGTATGCTTAAAACTCGGAAGGAACTACTTAAATTAGATGCAAGTGTATATAAGCTAATAGCAGTACGCGCACGGCGTTGCCCGTGGCATAATGACTTCAACAAAATAAAAAAGACCAAAATTTTGAGAACGAAATTAAAACATCTATATATATAATTCTCTTACGTGGCGACAAAAAAATGTCGAATTTCTTAATCACCGTTTGGCAACAGCTCGCACGTTTGATTTGTTTACATCCGCGGAAAGTCCGAAGCCTCTTCGTGTGATCACGTTTATTGAAAACTATTTTTAGTAGTTGGAAATTTGTAAAAATAATGAATTTAAGTCGTGCTGTCGGATATATTATCCGAAATGAACAAAAGCGAACTGAACGGGAGTCCACATAATATGCAACAGAATTATCAAGATGCAATGGCTATGGTACGCAAGTTTGGTAAACCAGATCTCTTTCTGACCTTTACTTGCAACCCATCTTGGTTTGAAGTTTTAAATTGCATGGAGGGAGTACAACGTCCTGAAGACCGACCTGATATTATTATACGTGTATTTAATATGAAATTAAAAGAACTTTTAGAAGGTATTTGCAAGCATGGAATATTTGGAACTGTTTTGACCTATATTTATGTTATTGAGTTCCAAAAGCGAGATTTGCCTCATGCCCACATTCTTCTAACATTAGATTCAGAAAGCAAAATTCGCACTAAAGATGACATTGACAAGTTTGTGAGTGCAGAACTTCCAGATCCTTGCACTGATCTTAGACTCCTCCAAATTGTGACAAAATGCATGGTACATGGCCCATGTGGAACTATAAATATAAATTCTCCTTGCATGAGAGATGGACAGTGCTGCAAAAGTTTTCCGAAACAATTCAAGGATGATACAGAGGAAAATGTTAATGGATACCCTATTCATCGCAGAAGAGCTACTGAACCTGTCGAAGTAGGGAAATATTCCATCGATAACAGATGGGTTGTCCCATATAATCCTTGGTTGCTTAAAAAATTTAATGCACATATTAATGTTGAAGTTTGTGCCTCAGTTAAAAGTGTCAAATACTTATATATATATGTATACAAAGGACATGATGCAGCCTCGGTCAAAATACAAAAAGAAGGTGCTCTGGATCATGATGAAATTTTAAGTTTTGTTGAAGGTAGGTATGTTAGTACACCTGAAGCCATGTGGCGTTTAAATGAATTTAATTTGTCGCATAAATCCCACACTGTAGTGCGCTTAGCTGTGCATTTACCACAGCAACAGCCGATTGTGTACCAAGACGGTCAAGAAGCCCAAGCAATTGAACGAGCTGCTTTAAGAAAAACAACACTAACATCATGGTTTGAACTAAACAAAAATGATCCTTCAGCTCACAACATTTCTTACTCAGATATTCCAAAATATTATATGTTTGATAAGAGTACCACAAATTGGAAGAAGCGACAACGTGGTGGACAAAATGTTATTGGGAGACTGCCAGTAGTTAGTATACTGGATATTGAGAGGTACTATTTGCGGATGCTACTACTGCGCAAGTATGGGGCCATTAGTTTTGATGATATTTTGACCGTAAATGGATTAAGATGCATTACATTTCAACAAGCATGTCAGGAGTATGGACTTCTTCGAGGTGACCAGCAGTGGCATGATGCTTTGAATGACGCTGCACAATTTCAATCTCCGAGACAGTTGCGCATGCTGTTCGCAATGATTTGTGGCTTTGGAGAAGTGGAGGATGTTCCAGATTTATGGGTGCAACATCAAGTTTCACTTTGTGAGGACTTTGTGCATCGTTATTCTGAGCAGACTGGACCTCACTATACACTTGCAGATATTGAGGAACTGCTTACATCCTACAATTTAAGTCTCCAAAAACTGCATCTACCAACTGTAGATTTGCCTGCAAGTGTTTTGGAGAGAGTGAACTTTGATGTTGTGGAAGAGCAGGCTAAACCTAATAGTTATACTATGCAGTTAAATAGTGAACAGCGGAATGTTGTGGAAATCTTATTAAGTGCAGTGTACAACAACGCTGCAGATACACCCAAGTGTTATTTTTTAGATGGTCCTGCTGGGACAGGAAAAACTTTTGTTTATTCAACTTTGCTTCTCACAATACGTGGTACAGGTGATGATGTTATTCCTGTTGCATCTGCAGGTATTGCTGCAACAATATTAATAAGGGGGAGAACAGCCCATTCTGTTTTTAAAATTCCAATTGATTTAAATGCAACATCTACTTGCAATTTGAAGCCTAATACAAAAGAAGCTGACATGTAACTGAAAACAAAATTAATTGTGTGGGATGAAGCACCCATGACAGATGTTCATGCTTTCTTAGCTGTTGATAGACTTTTACAAGATCTCACAAAATGTAAAGAACCGTTTGGGGGCAAAGTCATTCTACTGGGTGGAGATTTGCGCCAAGTTCTTCCAGTAATTTTAAGAGGTTCAAGAACATTAACTGTTGCCAGCTCCTTGAAAAAAAACACGCTCTTTGGTTGAAATTTCATAAGTTATATCTGACAAAAAATATGTGTGCCCTTGAATCTGAAAGGGATTTTGGTGCTTGGTTGTTGGACGTTGGTGAGAAAAAAAGTGGCTCAACGATTCAGTTGCCTTTGCAATGCTACCCTTCAATACAAGACCCTATACATCAATTGTACAGTGACATAGAGTTTTCCAGTGTGACCCCACAGGAGCTTAAAGATCGAGCTGCCCTTACTGTTAATAATGAGCGATCCATGGAAATCAACAATAAAGTGTTGGAATTTATGCCGGGAAATGAAACTGTTTATAAAGCAGTTGATATGATCATGAGTGAAGATCCTCAAGATCAATTGACATTTCCTGAAGAATTTTTAAATTCTTTGACACCAACTGGTTTTCCTCCATATGAGTTAAAGTTGAAAATAGGTTGCATTATAATGCTGTTGAGAAATTTAGCTGCCTCTAAAGGATTATGCAATGGTACACACCTAATTATCACAAAATTGCAGCAAAACATTATTCAGGCAAAATCCATTGATGGTACAGAGACATTTCTCATTCCCCAAATCCCTTTGATTCCATCTCAGACTAACATGCCTTTCAAATTTAAACGTATGCAATTTCCCATTCGTTTAGCCTTTTCCATGACAATTAATAAGTCGTAAGGCCAAACTTTTGAAAAGATATGTTTGGTGCTCAATGAGCCGGTTTTTAGTCATGGACAACTCTATGTTAGCTTATCATGAGCACGATCTTTTGAATTTGTTTCTGTGGTAGCTCCAAAATGTGAAATATTTAACTGTGTTTATGAGGAAGTTTTCTGTGATTGATTGTCAAGTGTATTTTTTTGCATTACATTTTTAATTTGTTTCAATGTTGTATATTATTTTATATCTGAGTGGATTGAATATACCTGCTTTGATACAATTTTTTTTGTAGAGCACAGTCTTCAATGTTGTATATTATTTTATATATGAATGTATTGAATATGTATGTACCTGCTTTCATTACAATTTATGTTTTCGTGATATGCACGTTAAATTGTTTCTGTGGTAGCTCCAAAATGTGAAATATTTAACTGTGTTTATAAGGAAGTTTTCTGTGATTGTTTCAAGTGTATTGCATTACATTTTTAATTTGTTTTCAATGTTGTATATTATTTTATATCTGAGTGGATTGAATATACCTGCTTTGATACAATTTTTTTTGAGAACGATACTTCAATGTTGTATATTATTTTATATATGAATGTATTGAATATGTATGATACCTCTTTCTTACAATTTATGTTTTCGTAGAGCACGATCTTTGAATCTGTTTCTGTGTACTCCAAAATGTGAAATATTTAATTGTGTTTATGGGGAGGTTCCTGATGCTTTCATATACTAAAAAAGCCACTTTTCAGGGCCAAAAAATTTTATTCTTTTTGTAAGGTAAAGCATTGAAAATCAGCTTTACTGTAAGTAACATTTGAAGAAAATATCTTTTTTGAGGCTAAAAAATTTTATTTCTGTGCTGATTTAAAGGTGTAAAGCATCAGAAATAAAGCTGATTCATATATATATATGCAGATTTTAGAATAACTTGGACACAGTGTCTTCATATGAGCGAAGCGAGCAGGTTATGCGTAGAACCTGGGAGGATACAACACATCCCAACTCGGGCGATGACTTTAGTGAGCAGGGGCAGAGCCCTCTAGTATTTTATTGATTTCTCCCTCGATTTTTAGTTGAAGAACACGCAGGAACTTTCTTTAACTAAGATATCAGCATATATGCGACTATAAAACGTATAAAACAAATAAAATCAAATGATTCTTGATCAGTAAAATGAAGTAACTAAGATTAGCTGACGCAATAAAATGATCGAGTATAACGAGACTCGCTTGATACCAATGTCGGATAGTTGAAATGCATTCGAACTCATCGTAACCTTGGGTCGGACGAAAGCTTCTTCGATTCGGATATGCGAGAGAAAATGTTTTGAACTGATTAATAAAAAATTTCATAGAAAATCGGAGAAAAAAAGATATTTTACCATTCTTGTTTTAAAACAGGGATAAATATTCGGTTTATACCTAAAATGAAAATGATAGCGTTAGTAGAACGTCGGATGCAAGAAAAAAGAATTGAAAGTTAAAAATATAAATGAAAAGTGACTATTATTTTAAAATTTCTCAAAATTCAGTAAATTGTATTTGGAAATTCAAACTTCATTGAACGAAAATTGTTTGTTTCTATCCGATGTACATTGATTGTTTTTCAACGATCTGAATAAAGATACAACAGCCGTAAACGTGCCAAAAATGACCTAAAACCACACAAAACATTAAATAAAAATTCGTTAAATTTTAAAATTCCGCTTCGAGTGCATCCAGTCACTATACGACTACCTGTTTGCCAAATTTTATGGCTGTAAGTGCCACAGATTCGTCTGGACATCGCACACACACACGCAACCATTGACTTTTATAAGTATAGATTATCAATTTAAAAGAGTAGATATTTAGCAAAATGAATGGAGACAATCTAAATTTAGTTTTTCACTCACTTTTATGGCATATAAAAAGCATTGCAGAAGTTAGAAAAGCAATAAGATGTGGCGTGAAATAAATTTCAAAGGAGCTGAAGTTTTCTCTTATTACTAGTCGCTCCGCAGTCGTATGGACTTATAAAGTTGTCAATTCTGGTACGGTTGGGTTGGGTTCCGTTGTTAGCGTGCGGAACCCAACCTAATGAACAACCAAGAGTCAAATGGACAAAAGCTAGTGGACTTGCCATACAGATTTTTTTAACCTCCTAATTAAATGCCTCCATCCATTTTGGATATTTTTTTATTATTTCACATTTAAGATAGGATCGCAGACATTTTAAGCGTGTCCAGGTGATTTTTGTGTTTAAAATTAATGTGATACGTAGACTTAAATGCAGTTTAAATAGCAAAAATTGTATGTAATTCGATGCACGAGCAGAACACCATTGTATGTTTAAGGAGTTAAAAAAGACGAGTATGCCTTAAATAACAAAACTAAACCATAAAGGGCGTAAAGACACCATTAATGGAGAAACGAGAACAGAACAGATAAATAGTTACAAATAAAGAAGTAGTAGATGCAGTTGCGAGACACGGTTCATACTGATGGTTATCATAGAAATCTCTGGCTTCTAATTTCTCTGTATGCCTGATTCATAGATTTATTCGAGCTCAGAGACGCGTTTTACAAATTTCAGCAGACTTGAAGGAAGTGCCGGAGAAATTCCAGAGGAATAATTGTATTTTCTTAATCGGGTGTGATACCTCCAAATTTGAGTGTTTAGGAGGATAATAGCATATCAAAGAAGGGAAGCAGTGGCGTAGAGACAAGGGGAGACAAGGGGAAATGCCACAGGCACTAGATTCAGACGGCGCCATGAAGTCAAAAAGTTGAAAAAAGAAGTGAGTTTTAAAAGAAAAAAAAATATGAAGAGAGGAAGCGAAAAAAAATCATGCCTTGGGCATCCCATTGGCCCTGCGCGTCGTCGATAAGGGAAAAATCATATTGTGATCTCTTGGCGCCATTAACCTCCCTACGCCACTGGTCATGTTCAAAAAAACTGCAATGCATTTACGTCACTTTTAAGTCAATTACGATGAAGGGCGAAAAATACCACCTATCCGGGCGCCAATTCGTATGCTAAGCCACTGCTAATGACGAAATGGGCATTATGACCCAGGCTCCAATTACCCTCCCTCGCCACTGGTCATGTTCAAAAACTGAATGCATTTACGTCACTTTTAAGTCATTACGAGAAGGGGCGAAAAAATCCATATCCGGGCACTAATTAAACATGCTAAGCCACTGCTTGACGAAATGGGCATTATGACCAGGCGCCAATTACCTCCCTACGCCACCGGTCATGTTCAAAAAAAACATATTTACGTCACTTTTAAGTCAATTACGATGAAGGGGCGAAAAATACATCCCGGGCGCCAATTAAACATGCTAAGCCACGGACGAAATGGGCATTATGACCCAGGCCCATTACTCCCTACGCCACTGGTCATGTTCAAAAACTGCATGCATTTACGTCACTTTTTAAGTCAATTACGATGAAGGGGCGAAAAATACACATATCCGGCCAATTAAACGATGCTAAGCCACTGCTAATGACGAAATGGGCATTATGACCCGGCGCTCATTACCCTCCCTACGCCACTGGTCATGTTCAAAAACTGTAGCATTACGTTTCGTCCACGTCAATTACGATGAAGGGCGAAAAATACCATATCCGGCGCCAATTAAACATGCTAAGCCACTGCTAATGACGAAATGGGCATTATGACCCAGGCGCCAATTACCCTCCCTACGCCACCGGTCATGTTCAAAACTGTAATGCATTTACGCTCACTTTTAAGTCAATTACGATGAAGGGGCGAAAAATCCATATCGGGCGCCAAAAACATAAGCCACTGCTAATGACGAAATGCATTATGAGGCGCCAATCTACCTCCCTACGCCACTGGTCTTTCAAAAAACTGTAATGCATTTACGTCTTTTTAAGTCAATTACGATGAAGGGGCAATACCATATCGGGCGCCAATTAAACATGCTAAGCCACTGCTAATGACGAAATTGCATTATGACCCGGCGCCACATTATCCTCCCTACACTGGTCATGTTCAAAACTGTAATGCTTGCGTCACTTTTAGATCAATTACGATGAAGGGCGAAAAATCATATCCCGGGCGCCAATTAAACATGCTAATCCACTGCTATGACAAATGGGCATTATGACGGCGCCAATTACCCTCCCTACGCCACTGGTCATGTTCAAAAAACTGTAATGCATTTACGTCACTTTTAAGTCAATTACGATGGCGAAAAATACCATATCCCGGGCGCCAATTAAACGCCATAATACTATGACGAAATGGGCATTGAGCCCAGGCGCCAATTACCTCCCTCGCCACTGGTCATGTTCAAAAACTGTAATGCATTTACGTCACTTTTAAGTCAATTACGATGAAGGGGCGAAAATACCATATCCTGGCGCCAATTAAACATGCTAAGCCATACGCTAATGACGAAATGGGCATTATGGGGCGCCACTATCCCTCCCTACGCCACTGGTCATGTTCAAAAAAAATGCATTTACGTCACTTTTAAGTCAATTACGATGAAGGGGCGAAAAATACCATATCCGGGCGCCATTAAACATGCTAAGCCACTGCTAATGACAAATGGGCATTATGACCCAGGCAATTACCCTCCCTACGCCACTGGTCATGTTCAAAAACTGAATGCATTTACGTCACTTTAAGTCAATTACGATGAAGGGCGAAAATACCATATCCGGGCGCCAATATAAGCATCTAAGCCATGCTAATGACGAATGGCGCATTATGACCCAGAGCCAATTATCCTCCTACGCCACTGGTCATGTTCAAAAAACTGAAATGATTACGTCACTTTCAAGTCAATTACGATGAAGGGCGAAAAATACCATATCCCGGCAATTAAACGCTAGCCACTCTAATGACGAAATTGCATTAGACCCAGGCGCCAATTATCCTCCGCCACTGGTCATGTTCAACTGTAATGCATTTGATCACTTTTTAACGTCAAATTCGATGAAGGGGCGAAAAATACCATATCCGGGCGCCAATTAAATGCTAAGCCACTGCTAATGACGAAATGGGCATTATAGACCAGCGCCAACACCTCCCTACGCCCACTGGTCATGTTCAAAAAACTGTAACCATTTGCACGTCACTTTTAAGTCAATTACGATGAAGGGCGAAAATACCTATCCTGGACCATTAAACATGCTAAGCCACTGCGAAATGGGCATTGACCCAGGCGCCCAATTACCCTCCCTACGCCACTGGTCATGTTCAAAACTGTAATGCATTTACGTCACTTTTTAAGTCAATTACGATGAAGGGGCGAAAAATACCATATCCTGGGCGCCAATTAAACATACTAAGCCACTGCTAATGACGAATGGGCATTATGACCCGGCCAATTACCCTCCCTACGCCACTGGTCATGTAAAAACTGTGACATTTCGTCACTTTTAAGTCAATTACGATGAAGGGGCGAAAAATACCATACCCGGGCGCCAATTAACATGCTAAGCCACGCTCAATATGACGAATGGGCATTATGACCCAGACGCCAATTACCCTACGCCACTGGATCATGTTCAAAAAACTGTAATGCATTTACGTCACTTTTAAGTCAATTACGATGAAGGGCGAAAATACCATATCCCGGGCGCCAATTAAACATGCTAAGCCATGCTAATGACGAAATGGGCGTATATGGGCGCCAATTTCCCTACGCCATCTGGTCATGTTCAAAAAACTGCAATGCATTTACGTCACTTTTAAGTCAATTACGATGAAGGGCGAAAAATACCATATCCCGGGCGCCAATTAAACGTCTCCACTGCTAATGACGAAATGGGCATTATGACCCAGGCGCCATTACCTCCCTACGCCACTGGTCATGTTCAAAAACTGAAATGCTGTTACTCCACTTTTAAGTCAATTACGATGAAGGGGCGAAAAATACCATATCGGGCGCCAATTAAGACGCTCATAATGACGAAGATGTGCATTGATGACCCAGGCCAATTATCTCCTCCCTGCCACTGAGTCATGTTCAAAAAACTGTAATGCATTTCGTCACTTTTAAGTCAATTACGATGAAGGGGCGAAAAATACTATCCCGGCGCCAATTAAACATGCTGCCACTGCTAATGAAATGGGGCATTATGACCGGCGCCAATTACCCTCCCTACGCCACTGGTCATGTTCAAAAAACTGTAATGCATTTACGTCACTTTAAGTCAATTACGATGAAGGGGCGAAAATACCATATCCCGGGCGCCAATTAAACATGCTGGCCACTCTAATGACGAGAAATGGGCATTATGACCCAGGCACTATACCCTCCTACGCCACTGGTCATGTTCAAAAAACTGTTCATTTACGATCTTTTAAGTCAATTACGATGAGGGGCGAAAAAAATACCATCGGGCACAATTAAACGTACTAAGCCACATGCGACGAAATGGCATTGATGACCCAGGCGCCATATACCCTCCTACGCCACTGGTCATGTTCAACTGTAATGCATTTACGTCATTTTTTAATCAAATACGATCAGGGGGCGAAAAATACCATATCCCGGTCGCCAATTAAACGTTCTAGGCCACGGTTAATGATGCTTGGCCGAAAATATCATATTAGGACCCAGGCGCCACTTACCCTCGTTACGCCACTGGTCATGGTCATAAAACTGTAATGCGTTTACGTCACTTTTTTAAGTCAAATACGATCAGGGGGCGAAAAATATCATATCCCGGGGATCGTTTAAACATGCTAAGCCACGGTTAATGACGCGGGAGCGAAAAAATCATATTTTGACCAAGGCGCCACTTACCCTTGCTACGCCATTGGTTACAAGCCACGTGATTTCCGAGAAGAGAAAGTCGTGAGCGACTCGGAACAAAAAAGACAGACGGGGTCTGACCAGCGACGAGATAATTTGTGCTTAAAGAACATGACAATAAACGGTTTACTATATATTCGTAAAGTACAATTTAAAAAGTTTTTTTTAATAACACAAACAATGTTATTTCCACATAGCAGCCTTACGTGGCACATAACATATCGATTGCTGGCTGGAAATTGAGTTCAATCTTGATATGTTACGTGCCAGGAAAGGTTGACACGTAGAAATTACTTAACATCGTTTGCGTTATTAAAAAAAAACTCTCCGAGTCGTTTTTTACAGATATTACTAAAATAATAGCCCAGATCTGTCTGTCGGTAACGCTCTGAAGACGCCAACAATAAAACTCGCGCCATAGCACTGCGAGACGTTAAACAGCATTATTTCATTGTTAGAGCACCTAAATTTCATTAATTTTAAATTTAAAAGAGTAATTGTCGTTCTAATTTCAAATTTAATAGCTCTAAAATAGTGAAATAAAATTTTCTATCGATTGATATAAAATTTATATCGCTATGATCAATAGTTCCCGAGAAATTTTAAATTATATTAATCCTATATTTCAAATTAATTGGACGCCACGATGCATCTGATTATTTAGTGCAATCGTGATGATATAATTTGATAATATTTTTTAGCAACGTTTGACAACCAAAGAAGTGCTTTGTTTTGATCAGAATTTCAAAAAGAATTCCTTTGAAATTTTAATTTTTGACTTACGTTTGACAAGCTGAGAATTTCATGGTTATTGAATTATAATAAAATTGTTAAGCAACGAAAAATACTTCACACGGAATGTTGTTTACCAGGAGGATTTTTGAAGAAAGAAATATGTAAATAAAAAAAATATATTTCCTGTCATAAAGCATATGTTTATTTTATTTGCTTTCAATTAATGTTAAACATTTCTCTCGCATATATATTTATTTAAACACTTCAAATTTGACGGGAAATCTCTCGAATGAAGAGGCAATTTGCACCCTTCATACCATGACGGGTGATTTTCTAGTGTAAATAATATTATATCCATGTTCTTTAATCAAAAGTTATGACGTAAGGAAAGTCCGACAATAATTTATGGACACCCTGTATATTTTGTGTACTATTCCCATTCACAAAGATATTTAGAGCCCTCAACCATTCGAAAATATCGATTCCACCGTATGTCATAAATGGAATGCACATTTTAAATGTCAAACGTACCTCATCTTAACGACAGATTACTTTGTGAGAGAAGTGAGGTCAATAGAGGAGACATTCTTTTATTTCGAGCCCTCAACCATTCGAAAACCTCGATTCCACCGTATGTCATAAATGGAATGCACAATTTAAATGTCAAACGTACCTCATCTTAACGACAGATGACTTTGTGAGAGAAGTGAGGTCAATAGAGGAGACAATATTTTATTTTGAGCCCTTAACCATTCGAAAACCTCGATTCCACCGTATGTCATAAATGGAATGCACAATTTAAATGTCAAACGTACCTCATCTTAACGACAGATGACTTTGTGAGAGAAGTGAGGTCAATAGAGGAGACAGTCTTTTAATTCGAGGTGTATGCGAACCTTTCCTTTCCTTAAAACAGTTTCCACTCTGTGTTGTAGTGCTCCATTTTCGTCTCTAAGTTGAGTCTCGTAATTTATTGAAAGAAGGTAAAGTCGGATCACGCCTACGTAGATATCGATCGAATATTTTATTTAAGTCCGCACTTTAAGACGCCGGATGAAGGAAAGAAAGTTTTGTAAATGGTATTCAGAAAATTAAAACTTCAATAAAGTGACAGTGAACATCAGTTTTATGTTTCATAACCTAAATTGATAGTTTAAAGTACAAAACTTTGTGAGGTTTCGTTGTAAAAATCTAAATTAATTCTTTAAAGTGAATTCAAAATGTTAACGTTACTTCAGATTATTTATTCACAAAGTTCTTACGAACAAGGTAAAATTTTAAAAACTTTACTGCTTATCCCATGCTCTGAACACAGATGTGATAATAAAAGTCGAAAATGATATGAGAATTAACATGAGTTCAAAAGTTTTTTGTTTGTTTATAGTTAAAGCCTTGAGAGATTCTGACGTATTTTCTTTTTTTGCGACGGGTATCTAGGTAACAAAATTAATATTTTTCATAATATATGTATTTAAAGGATAATCTTTCTTACCATTCCCCACTAAGTTATACTTAATGCAACCTAAGAAGATAGTCAGGTCCATTAAATTCGCCAAAGTAATGAAGAATAGATGCATGTAAAGACGAAAATGAAGTTAGAAACTGATTGTAGTTATGAATTGATTTGATTTTATTCGTGAATACATTAATGGGAAAATATATCCACGATTTCTTTCACGGAGACATAAAATATCCAGGTGTCTAAGACTGTGACCAGCCCAGTTTATAGATGATTTTTTTTAATGAAAATATGTGATCCCAACTCTCACCTTAGCTTTTTCATGTTTTCGTGGTAACTGCAAAGATGAATGCTTTTAATGTCTGTAAAAATATGAGCTCGCTATATTTGGCTGAAGTTTGATTGCACTCATTATGAAGAATGTTGCTTTCCAGCCACCCTGCCATCAAGCTTTAGTTATATTAACGCCCCATTTTGAAGCTACGCGATGACTATTTTCGACCGAATCTCCGATCCGAATTAATTTTGAACCACAATCAGATGACGAGGACCCAATTGACGCTGTCGAGTTCAAACGCAGAGATCTTAACCTTATATTGCTACCAAAAATGTAATCTCGCTTTCCTGCCTTGCTAGTTCTATGGTTGGGAAAAGGGTTTTACAGGGGTAAGTATGGAATGCCAACGGCAGCCAGGAGTGAACCCCCTGACCTTGACGAACATTTTGCCGACTTTGGCGACAAATCGAAGATTCCCGAAAATGCGATAACTTTCTCGATATCTCTGTTAGGAGCGGAGATATATAGAATGAACTAGATCAGCGGTTCTCAACCTTTTTGGTTGTGCGGACCACCTTTTCAGTAAAAAATATTTTGAGGCCCACTAAATATATTATACAAGTAAAAAAAATACAAACATATACGCACGCATATTATATATTACTATGTAAACAAGAAAAAAGATGAAACGATAAATTTGGAAAATATAAAATAATGTAAAAAATATTATGGTAAACCGCTCATAAGGAGAGGAGGCTTCCCACTGATATTCCTAGTGCTTTTTTCTGCTAACATCTGACGAATAAACGTTAAAATAGGCCGTTATCCCCCCCTAAAAAGTACTCACCGTAAAGCAAAAAAGACTTTTCTATAGGATAAAATATATTGTTTTATAAAGCAAAAAATGAGTAACGACTCTTGAAGCTCCCCTGCCTTCGACTCTTGACTAGCGTTCCACGACCCACTAATACCCTATCCGAGGCCCACAGGTTGGGATTCGCTGAACTAGATGATTCCATGTGACGTCACGCCCTGTCGGAAGAGCTATAAATACCGCAGGAGCACAGCGTAGGGATGAATCTCTTTGGAGACTTGTTCGCTTTGGGAGTTGGTCAGCTGCTAGACGCTGAGCGCTATTGTTCGAGCTATTACTGTTATTATTAGAGATTTGCTGTTTGCTTGTGTTGCTAATTTGCGCAAGTGCTGTGTTTTTTCTCCTGTTACCTGCGTTTCGTCTTTCTGAATATTCGTGAATAAAGCGTCATTCTCCATTATCCTGCTTGTTGGACTGCATATTCGTGAATAAAGCGTCATTCTCCATCAGTGGCGAATCCAGGGGGGCTATCGGGCCCTATCCCCCTACATCTAGAACAGGGTTCCCAAACTTTTTTCTTTCCCGTACCCTTTGATTATTCTTTTTTCTTTTCGCGTACTCCCTACTATAGCATCCAACCCCCCCCCCAACCATCTCCCATGTAAACTGTATTGGTTGCGGGGCATGGGGCGGCGTTCAGACTATTTAAAGCAGTTTTCATCAATAATGCTAAGGTTAACTGAAGTTAGTATGAAAGTGGAATGACTCGAATTAATAATTTATTTATTTTTTTTATTTTACATTCCCCTCCCCCATTTTCACAAAAGTATTAGTTCAACGCCAAAGCAAATAAAGCCAGCATTGTAATTATTTCGTTTTGACTTACAAGGATAGCTAAAAATTACACTCCGTAATAATCAACTATTCGAGTGGTATAGTTATTAAATAGCAAGTATTCACTTGGAAAAATAAAATTCTCTAACTTTTTTAATCCCTTATATTTCCTTGTTTGCACCATTAACAGCTTTTACTTCGCGTACCCCAAATGGTCCTTCGAGTACCCCCATGGGTACGCGTACCACAGGTTGGGAACCTCTGATCTAGAATTATCTCAAAGTAATGTAGAATTTTTTCTCGCGATTTCTAATCTTTGCTATGATCTAAAATGTATGACATTTTCTCTCGTAAGATATGTTTCAAACTAAACACAAAAATCAACAAGATTTGTAGCAGGACAAACATAAACAATAAATTAGAATAGTGTTTTTCAATATAAATTAAACAATTTATCCTAAAAGAATTCTAAATTGAATGGGGAATAAATCAAAATTTTCCCAATTGAACAATTGTGACTTCAGATTGTCTATCAGAATCATAAAAAAAATGTTTTGGTGGTGAGAAAGTTTTATCACCACACACCTGCCACATTTTAAAATGTCATTCAATGCAAGTAATCAGTGCAAAATCATAGAGATAAAAATATTACATAATTAAGATTCGTTTACAATATTATATGACAATTGATCAAATAAATCAATTAAGCCCGTTTCATTTACTTTAATTAATGCTGCAAATGCTTATTGTGTTTTCACACAGGAATGAAAAATAATGATTTCTGGTTAATGAAAATACATAATTCTGAATCATAATTGTTTCATTTTTGTCTGTCGACCTCTTCAATCAAGAATTTTTATACTCCAGTTACATTAATAAAAATCCTTTCAGATTTTCTTTTTAGATTGACAAGATAAATCCCCATAAGGCGATGAAAACATTTCTTAAATTATGTCTTTCTTTTTTTGAGCACCATAATTCAGAAATGGGACGAACTAGACGAAAGAAATTTGGTATGTGCTATTATCATCAGAATTGTACACCTGCACCAAATTTTGGACAGGTGTGGTTTGGAAGTATGCGAATATACAGACCGACAGATAGTCAACCCTTTGACGGATTTGTTCCAAACTTTGATACGGACCTACATTCCTGATGATAAAACTGTGTACTAAATGTTATCCATCCAGCTATTTAAATTCTTGAGTTATTGTATTCGCATGAATACGGACAGACAGACTTCCAGTGGACGAATTTTGTCCAAAATTTGATAGAAACCTACAAATTATGCGTAAAGATCACATACCAAATTTCATCCTCGTAGCTAATAATTGTTTTCGAGCTATCGTGTTCACAGATATACAGACAGACATAATTCCAAAATCGTGTTTTTCGGACTCGGGGAGGTCTAAAACATGGAGATTCGTCAAAATCTCGAGTTCGAATTTTTTTGACGATTACAACACTTTCTCTGTGCATACTTCGTATACGAGAAAGTAAAAAGTTGGTTACTTTAGTAATATCGTGCTGTTTATCATGCTGTATGAGAACTAGTCACAATGTTTCAACCGCGTTTTACGAACTCACGTTGTACAAGAAACCGTTATACGAGATTCCTCTATACTCTATACTCTAGCTACTCAAGTTTTTGCGTAATAGTGTTCACATGAACGCGGACAGACAGACAGGCAGACTTCCCGTAGACGGATTTTGACCAAAATTTAAAGAAACCTACAAATTAAGTGTAAATATCACATACCCAATTTCATCCCTGTATCTTTAACAGTTTTCGAGTTATCGTGTTCACAGACAGACATGATTCCAAAATTGTGTTTTTCGGACTCAGGGAGGTCTAAAACGTGGAGATTCGTCAAAATCTCGAGCTCGAATTTTTTGACGATTACAATACTTTCTCTGTGCATACTTCGTATACGAGAAAGTAGAAACGAAACAAGTTAAATACATAAAATTTGGTATGTAGTCTTGACACTCAATTTCTAGACCTGAGTCAAATTTTGGTTATGAATTTGCCTAATAGAAGAGGTAAAAAGGCGTACTCTATTTTCTTCACCATTTTACCAAACTAAAGCCGTGTTGTGTAAATGTTCAAGAAAAGTCGATGGGAGAACCCTCCCTTTCGTTTTCTGTTCTCACAGAAAGCCCTGTATGAAAAACATCAGATCAGATTTTGAATGTATAATCATGTTCAATATATGCAAGCTTATGAAAGAGCTGGATTTTAAAAATCAGTCTTCGCATGGCTTAATTAAGCAATCTCGTTAATTTTAAGGCTCTGTATTTTTGTTTATTTTTGTATGTGTGTATTTTTGACCTTTTAATTACTTCCACCTCTAATTCCCGAACGAACTGTCCATGACCGCACAGAAAACTTTGACTCAATTTTAAGACTTTCTTGCGAAAGAAGTCTTAAAATTGACCTGCCGTCTTTCCGGAGACGGCAGGAAAACCTTTGTCGTCTCCGAAAAGTTCACGGACTCAATTTGTGGCCTTACCCCAGCGTCAGTCCCGCTTCAAGGGCAAATTAGCAGAAGAGATTTCTTCGTCTGATCATGATCGGAGCCAACCGGGGAGACGCAACTTTCGTTTTCTCAGCAGCACACCGCAGAAACCTGTTTGAAACAAAAGCAGCGGCAGAAGAAAGCAAGCGCGACCATGGTTGTAAGCAACAGGTATCTTCCAAACCTGTCAACTCTGGCGAGTTCAAGGTCGACAATTGCTTTCCCGCTCTGCCTGGGGAAAAAAGGGTTTCTAACCTGACGTCAAAGTCGGAAGGAAAGCGAACACACCACAGCTCAGAGCGTTGTATCATTCGATCCATTAACAGGAAGAGGAATCTGTGGTTATTCATTTGTGACAATACCCCGGAAAGTCACGAATCCAGGAAAAAAGTAAAAGCCTTCGTCTCGGCTGCCGGGTATTAAAATATTTACAGCAGAGAGAGAGATATGATGTATGTTATGGTCTGGTGATACTGATTGACGATCAGGTGATTTAGAGTTATTTCTACACGTGGCTGTCTAGTTACAGCCCTAATCATATCTTTACTTTTAACATATCAATCGTTAAATACATATTTTGGTTCAAAATTAAAATAAAATTAGTATTGTAAACTTTTAAGCGTCTTTGGATCAGTGGCGCCCCTGGGCTACAGCCCAATTAGCCCAATGGATAAGACAGCTG
>BGPR01002381.1:55417-78009 GCA_013235015.1 Araneus ventricosus | reverse complement strand
GCCCAATTAGCCCAATGGATAAGACAGCTGCGGGCGCCCCTGGGCTATAGCCCAATTAGCCCAATGGATAAGACAGCCTCGGGCGCCCATGGGCTACAGCCCAATTATCCCAATGGATAAGACGACCCTGTCCCCGAGTCCGCAAAAATCATTTTTGGAATTACATCTATCTGTCTATGAACACACTAACTCATAAACGGTACCGGCCAAACGAATGATTGGCATACGAAACAATGAAATTTGGTATGAGGACTTTGCAGCAAAATTGTAGGTCGTTATCAAATTTTTGACGAAATCCATCAATGAAAAGTCTGTCTGTTCTCGTGCGCATGAGAGTACGACAACTGGAACATGCAGAAAGCTAAAGAGATGAAATTTACTATGTGTTTTATCACTAAAATTGTAGATTATAAAATTTTGCATTAAATCCGCTAAAGCGTTAATTGTCCCTCGGTTTGTCTGTTCTTGTGCATGCCGTGCCGGACGAACACTCCGTTAGTCCGTGCCCCGGCACAGAGTTAAAAAAATCTAGGTGCGCAAAATTGTCAAAATGAAATGAGAAAGAAAATCGCAACGGAGTTTCTGAATTAATTAAAAAAATTTCTGAAAAATTCTAAAAAACAATAAAATAATCTAATTTTATTTACTAATGAGCACAAAACTTTCATTGCTTCATTAATCTATATATATATAAGGCAATGTCTGTGTGAATGTTGCTCCAAACTTGAGCATTGCTCTACGAATTTTACTAACTCTTTCAATAAATGTTGCATCCGGGAAAGGTAGTTTTTCCAAACTAATAATCAATAACTATTTGCGGAAAAAGAATATGGAGGTCTTTCTAGGAGGGTGACATTTTTTTTTCTCTTGACCCAATCAGATCGGCAATATTTTTAGCCCGTCTTTTGATGGCAATTTTCTTCTCTTTTTTTGATTACGGATGGAAAAGAACTTTGGAATAATAGGGGATAATAGCTTTTGTTGCTGAAAATCCCAACCCCCTCCAATCAAATAAATCAAATCAAACTATTTGCGAACAGCAACATCTCAAACAATATTGTCAGACCATGCTGTATTAGAAATTGAGTGACAGTTTAGATGTTTCTGAATTAATTAGAGAATTCTCTGAACTAAAAGTTTGTAAAAAAAATTCGTCTGAATTATATTCCTGTAAACTGATATTTTTAATGAAATACTTTAAGTGAAAAGTTATTATAAGTATTTGTGTCAATTACTGATTTACACTGTTGTTATTTTTTTTTTTTGGATGTTCGCTAAAAAATGTGAAAAACGACAATATATCTTTTTCTTCAGAGTACTTACATTGTAATTCCATAGGGACGCAATTTTTAATTTTTCCACTGAACGTTTCAAGGGGTAAATCCGATCCTGGTGCATGTGAACACATTAACCCAGAAACACATTGAGCAAGGTAAATAAAATTTAGCGTGTGATTTTGATTCCAAACTTGCTGATCTGCATCAAATTATGGACCCAATCAGTCTACAAGAAGAATACTCATCTCAAAAATGAATACGCATTTCCCTTCGCTGTACGACGGAACTTAACACAAAACTCTCCTTGTTGGATGAGTATTCCAAGAAAGAACACTTCCGCTAGTTGAGCATTGTATTATTTTTTAATTTAAGTTTTGTAGCGGTTACAATTAACTGCCTTCTCCTTTTTATGGTAGGTGGCGCTACTAGAGCCTTCCGGGTTTTTCCCATGATGCCTCTCTCTCTTCTTCTGTGTACTTGTGTTGTGTTGTTGTTCTCTGTCTTGCGTCTTGTACCTTTTAATGTACTGTGTCGTGGAACTTAGCCATCTAATAAAAATGGCTCCTGAAATTGAATTAATTCTTCAACAGCGGCATTCCATATGAACATGAGTCTCGTCCCTCTACAGTTTTAAGATATCGTAACACCGCACGCTACATATAATTTCGTTCCAATATTCAGGGCCGCCGAGGCCGGAGCAAAGCACTGACCAGTGGCGTAGTGACCGGGGTGCGAGGGTGGTACTGATGCCCCGGGCGGCAGATTTAGGGGACGCCATGGAGTCAAAACATTAATGAGTTCGTGTCATTTTTAAAGCAAAGTACGATGAGGTGGCTTGAAAATAAACCATGTTCAGGGCGTCATTTACATATACTTACTAAGCTACTAATGAATGTCTAGGGTCAAAAATCGTATTATGACCCACTTACTCTCACTAAGCCGTGTCGACAAAATGAAATGCCTTTACGTCACTCTCTAAAGCATAATACGATCAGGGAACGAAAAATACCATGACCTGGGCGCCGTGTACACAAGCTAAACCATTGATGATGATGGGAGGGTGGCGAAAAAAATCATATGACTCGGGCGCTACTTGCCTTCGCTACACAACTGGCACTGACATTCGGCCCCTTTTCTGAGTAACAACCGAACAAAAGTAGTACTTTACCTTGAACTGAGCAATTAATATATAGGGTGCAATCTCCAGGGGCGGATTTACACATTTCTATGCTTTATGCAAGTGGTGCGCAAACCGGGGGTCGCGAGA
Source organism: Araneus ventricosus (assembly GCA_013235015.1). Lineage (NCBI taxonomy): Eukaryota > Metazoa > Arthropoda > Arachnida > Araneae > Araneidae > Araneus > Araneus ventricosus. The sequence goes on along the minus strand of BGPR01002381.1, from coordinate 75,465 downwards.
ACATTTTTGTGGGTCGCAAAATTCAAACAATTTATTTGACAATAAAAAATCTAAGGTTTTTCTTCAATAAACATAGTAGCGACCCCTTTTGGGGGGTCTCAAAAAATTATACACAAAGTGAGAGGGTCAGAAAAGAAAATAGTTTGCGCACCACTGACCTAGGCAAAAGCATATTCTGCGCCCCCCCCCGTCTCAAAAAAGTTAATATATAATTTCAGTTTAATATACAATAGTATATTTTTGACGCACATAAGCACTTAATGCATTCTTTATAATCTTTGAACCCCATTCAATTTTTTACTCAAAATTACGTTACTTATGAAATAACGTAATATTAACACCTACAAAAATGATATTCCATCGAATTTTTTGGAATCGCCTGAAATACCTGCTAGTACTTCTTAGCTCACGCTTTTGTTAGTGAATAGACTTGAAGGATTATTGAAGTGAAATTTATTTGTCAAAAGTTTATGATCACTTTATTAAATCTATTTCAATGCAAAGAAGTGCACGGAAAAGAGACGAAAAGATCCACAGAAAATTTTGTGATACTCCTGATATTTTTTGACTGTACCCGGCACAAGCTATGAACTAGCTTCTGAAGCATACACCGGATAGCACCCTTTATCCTATCCTTATCCACAGAAAACAAAAAATGTATTTAATGTAAAGATTGTGAATTTAAAAAAAATATCATTTTATATGGCCTTTTCAAATTAATGCGGACAAATTTATAAACAATAGTTGTTATTTCTTTTGTACAGTCGCCTCCTTATCGATTGTCAAAGCCTAGGTTGGTCCTATGGGAAATCTGGCCCTGGGCATCCCTGTGCGTCACAACTGAAATCTAGCCTTCCCCAGGCCTCCCCTTGCGAATTATGACGTGGTGATTAATCAGCAGACGGAACTCTTTCCTCCGGTTGCCAGGTCATGTGACGTATCATTACGAAAACCCACCTACTGTAATTTTGATCAATATAATGAGAATGTGTGAGCTTTGTATTCAGAGAAAAGCAATATAAAAATATAGATCAACTCATATCGGGCCAGATTTCCCACGAATAAAAACAAAACAGACTTTAAAATATGAAAGGAAAAAAACAATTTTTTTATCCTGGGGCCCCGCCCCCCCCCCCCCCCGGGTCCCTGGGATTTCGCCCCTCTTTCGGCAGGTCTGCCTATCTTCTATACTTATAAAAGGCAATGTTTGTGCGCGCGTGTGTGTGTGTCCGCGATGTCCAGACGAATACATCGCACTTACAGCCATGAAATTTGGAACACAGGTAGTCATAATGGTGACTGAATGCACCTCGAAGCCGGAATTTTAAAATTTAATCTAGAAATTTTTTATATATTTTGTGTTGTTCTGGGTGATTTTTCGCACTCATTTCTCAATAGCATGGCTTCGAATAGTTGCACGAAAACAACAGTTACACCATCGGAAAGAACAAACGATTTCCGTTCTAATGAAGTTTGTTTGGTACGTCCCATTTAGCACACACTTCCACTGTTGCCGGCTCAAAGACAAAGTGACATAATCCTTCCGCGTGCACAAAGATTGCTACCAGTACGCATGCGTACGGAGAATCGGATTAAAAAAATTGAATATGCAATTTGAACGCCTTTTTTAACCGATTGGAGCGAAATTTGGGGACAAATCTATAATTAATGTTAGCATCCCTCATACCAATTTTTATTCATCTAAGCCAAAGGGTTTAGGATATATAACTTTTACAAGTATGCGATTATGCAGTCCGACAGATAGTCACCCTTCGACGGATTTCGTCCAAAATTTGATACGGACCTATATTCATGATGATTAAACTGTGTACCAAATTTTATCCATCTAGCTATTCAAGTTTTTGAGTTATAGTGTTCACATGGCCGCGGACAGACAGACAGACTTCCCGTGGACTGATTTTGTCCAAAATTTTATAGAAACCTACAAATTATGTTTAAGATCGCATACCAAATTTCATCCCCGTAGCTCTAATAGTTTTCGAGTTATCGTGTTCACAGGCAGACATAATTCCAAAATTGTGTTTTTCGGACTCAGAGAGGTCTAAAACGTGGTGATTCGTCAAAATCTCGAGTTCGAATTTTTTGACGATTACAATACTTTCTCTTTGTATACTTCGTATACGAGAAAGTAAAAAAAGCACGTTGAACTGTACCTCATACATTTTTCAGTGAAGTTATTTTCACCCTGTCGAAGGTCGGTGAAAAATGTCAGATCCTCTGCAGCTGAATTACTTGATCGATCTATCGATTTTCGACAGATTAATGAAGGATTTATTTTCTTGGGGACATCGCAGAGGTTAGCGTTCCTCAAAGTCATTTAGAGAACTTTCTGTTGTTGTATCATTTTCCATGGAATGAACGTTAGTAGCCATTTTGTTTCTAGTGATGGTAGTCGAAATTTTCAATTTACCTATTTAACAGTTTTTGTCTCTGAGCTTGTAGAATGCTAATCTTCCACAAGGATGTCAAATATCCAAGGTCTAAGTGACGTACATATACAGTAGAGTCTCTCTACAACGAAGTCTCCCTACAGCGAATTTCTCCCTATAACGAAACTTTTAATCGGAGTGTTAAATAACATTCAAAATATTCTCCCTATAACGAATTTTTTTCAGACCTTTATCTTACCGATTTTTGTCATTTTTGAAGAAAGTTGCTAATTTCTCTGCAAACAAATCGCTCACACGTGCCAGTTTCTGGAACCACTCGCATTGTTCATTCCAACGATAACGCATAACAATAGAGTGCTATGTGAAGGGTAATGCAGTTGTGGGGTCCTGGGTTTCTACAGAGGGAGCAACATTTCTACGGGTCACGATTCCAAGAATCGGGGTGGAGCGGGGGTGGAAACAGCAAATGGATGTGACAATACGCATTTTATGTTTATCCGTACTAGTACATATTATTCGCTAAACTGATGAATTGTCTTCACTTTTGAGCATTTTATTTATGCAATAAAAATTGGTATATTTTTAACAAATTTATAATAAATATTACTTCATTTTTAATTGAAAGCCATAATTAAATATTTTTGAACTTATCGCGCATACTAAAAGGTTTGTAACATTGACTTAAATAACTGCAAAAATCTCTAATCTCCGTATAGCGAAATTTTCTCTATAGCGAATTTTTCAACTGGAACCAAGCGATTTCGTTATAGGGAGATTCCACTGTATCACAAAAATAAAACCATGGATAAAACTATTTTATATCCCAAAACATTCAGGGACGGATTATCAAATAGGCAAAATAGACATCTGCCTACTTGCCTCACTTTCGATGCCCTGAGATGTAATTATTTTGTAATATTTTTAGGCTGATCTAATGTTGTGCTTTCGTTTGATTTACAAGAGCCGTGTATTCATTTTTCGTACATTCAAATTTCAGAACATTATTAAGTTCCTTTTCTCATGTTTCCAAATTCGCTAACAGACCATTATAATTTTTTTTTCGTAGTTGGCTGACTAACCACAAGTCAACAGCTCTGACAAATTTTGTATTAGAAAATCTAAATTGTGTTAAGAAGTTTTGTAATTTTTTACAATTTTCTTTAAAATTACGTTTCAATTTCGCGTCCACATACACATGATAACATAGACCGATAGACTGTCAACTCTTTGACGCATTTGGTTCAAAATTTAATTTTGATCTACAGTTTTGATGCTTTGTCCTTCTAGCCCATTGTGTATTTGTGCCATAGGGCTTACAAACACACGGACGGATAGAAAGACTACCTTAGATGGAAAAAATGCCCTAGACCTATTTCTTCCAAAATTTTAGGTAGATTCAGGAAGTCTACTTATTGCAATGGTTCTCATGACACGACTCCTGGAAAATTTCTGTAGATCTTCACCGATCATGACCCATAGAACCCGAAATCCCCTTTCGTTCAAAAGTTTGTGTGTGTGTGTGTATGTGTGTTCTTGTTCTTCAGCTATAAAAAAATATTGTTACAAATTGTGTAAAAAAATTTATTTTGAAAAATTTGTTAAAATTAAAGAAACAAATTGTACGAAAATGAAATATGTGTCACTGGAAAGCTAATTTCTTGAAATTTAATATAGTGCAATAATAGTTTTGTGAGATAATATTTTAGAAAGATATCGCGGGAAGATACCAAAATCTTGCTTAATTTTTTTAAATTGTACAGATCTACAATTTTGGTGTCAGCACCATACACCGAATTTCATTCATCTAAGCTAGTTCCGGTTTTGAGTTGTCGTGCCGACAGACAGATGATTTTGAGTAGACATTTTGACATTCAATTTTTTTCACGATTATAATGTTTTCTATTTGCATACTTTATATACCAGAAGCAGTGGCGAATCTAGGATTTGGGTCCGCCCCCCCCCGCGAGGGCATAAAAATTTCGTATTGTCGTGGCGAATGTCAAACCTCACGATTTATGTAAATAACTTTACAGATTTTACTCACCTGACAATAAGAATCATAAAGAACAACACAATACTTTCGATAATTTAATAAACACGCGATGAAATCACTAGCCAGAAAATGTCTTTCACCACGTCAACGCTACAAGTACAAGTGGAATGACTAGTAAAGTAGGAAAATTTTCAAGGCTGCCAAGCCAGAAAGCAATGTTGTCACATTTTTATTATTATTTTAAAAGGGAAATTAAGAACAAACAGTTGTAGTGATTTTAAATAAAATCAGGAATTCTAGCTTAGCTCTGGGGGGAGCTGAAGCCCCATAGCCCCCCCCCCCCGGGATTCGCCACTGACCAGAAGATTAAAAACCAATTGTTTCCTAAGCAAGGGGAAAAAATGATTTCTTTCATTAAAGATATTACTTTGAAACTTCGTTTTATTATTTGTTTTGTATACGATTTCAAAAATTCTTTCATAATTTTGAATACATTTTTGGTAGTTTTATAATACTCAAAACAAATATTTACTCGCCATAGAATTTTTAAGAAAACGAGCACTACAAAATTTCCGGGCGCATATGTTTCCAAACAAACTCATCACGGATAGTATCCTAGCTATAAAACGTTCGCTTTACTAGCATACTTGCAGCTTTGTTGCATTTCAAAACTTCCATCAATGAAAACCGAATCTTTTTATTGCTCATATTTCCTCCTTTTATTATCGGTCTCATGCGGATGTTAGCGCGCTTTCTGTTGAAAAATTGCTATTTTATTGCGTTTCTGAGAGATATTTTGACTTGGAAAACTCGTATCTATGCGTTTGAGAATTGCTCAGACGGATAAAATATAAGGCAAATAAACGAGGAAATTTTACAAAATTGAATGTTAGAAAGAATAACATGTCTAGGGATGCTTCCGGAGACAGTAAATAAACAATGATCTTTATGCGTAGAAAAATACCGCTGTATTTGGTTATCTTTGAGAAGTTTTTATAATATTTTGATACAGTGAAATCTTCCTATAGCGACCACTCTCCGTTCCAAAGAAAATTGACCACTCAAAGGGGTGGCCGCTCGAAAGGGGTTTCATTTGGGGATCTTTGAAGAGTGGGAATGTGCACGTCGGAGCCATTTTTTAAAAATTTTAATTAATTAAAAATTAAGCGAAATTTTGGGGGTTTTCCTTAATAACTTCCGAAAATATTACGGCACAAAAATAATTTTTACATCATCTGAAAGTGCAAAAAATTACCTTTTCAATGAGTACATTGCCGCACAATTTTTTTTCTCTAATTTTAATAAATTTTTAAAAATATTCTTTGGCATTATTTACAACCGTAGTTTTCATTTTTGCTACGCAATTCAAACCGTTTTCATTGTTTAGACAAATATTTAATTGCGTGATCCTCTTTCATTGTTGAAAGCGAAGGTAATATCTTCATACACTTTGCTTTCATATTTTATTTCATCAAAATTTTTGTGGAATCTGTAAACCAAGCTCTCTGAGACATTAGGCATATGAAGAAATGTATCTAGTCAGCTGAATGGTTATGGCTGCTATGTTTTAATTCGTTTTCAGCATGTTTTAATTCAGCAAACATGCCGCTGGCCATAAAATGTGTTGCGCCGTTTTAATGTTGAAATCAAATGCATATTTTGCAAGAGGAATGAGAAATGAAGATGGCGCTGACAACGTGCAATTAGATGTTACATAAGATGGTCAGTTATTCGACTCCTAATGAACAGAACAGGTGCAAGGCCACTAAAAGAACATGGGTTGACTTTCTACTACGATCTGCTTTCATTGTTAAGGGAAACATGAGTATAAAATTATTCAAGATTGAATTGAAATTATATTCCCGGCAACAAAGCTGTTCGCCGAAGGCGGCTAGTCTATCTAATATATTCTATCTATTTCTAACCTGTTTTAAAAATACCCACATTAAGAATTATAAAACTGAGTAACGAGGTGTAAATACTGTGTTGAACATCAATCATGATGGAAACTACATTATTCTTTCTGTCAAAACTGATTTTGTCTCTGCTTTGAAGTTCGCAATATATCAGTATAAACATGATGCAAACTATTTCCTTCTTTCTGTCAAAACTGTTTTTGTCTTTTATTTGAGCTTCCCAATATGCTAGTAAAAGTTTTCAAAAACAGTTGGATAATGGTGAGTAAAATAATACAAATAAATTTTTACCGTACCATTCATGTAATTACTAAATTTAACTGCACTGATTTCTTTTCACACGTAACCCAAGATGAATGTCTACTTGGAATTTTCTCAATTTTTTAAAAATTTTAACAATGTCGTAAGTATTTCCTCACCATTTCATCCTTAAATCCGAAAATGTGTCTGTTGTCACATTTTCACGGCTAAACCGGCAAACTTATTGTGATTGAAATTGGAAGGGAGTTATTTTCAAACCCAGGGATGGACATAAGGCCCCTTTCACATTATACGGTTTAACCGTTACGGCAAGAATGCATTAGGCCGCCTCTTGGTGGTAAACTGAAGAAATGAGTGGGAGCTTTCACACTAGCCGATCGCGGTTTGAGTCCGTTTGTTGGGGTTTAAACCAGCCGCGTGCGCGACTGAATAGAACGGCGCCGTTACGACTTCCTCTTAGTAGTAATGTATGAAAATATGCTGACGCTTTCACACTGCACGAATTTCATCCGGCTGCCGTCCGTCACCTTCACAAGGTCACTTGTTCTTTTTGCCTTCTCGAAGCTTTTGCAGTAAATTAACGATTCCATTATTTTTATAGAATGCTTCAAAATTTAATTTTATTATTGTCTTTGTCATTTTTAAATGATTTCATTGTTATTATAGAACGCACTTTCATTAATTTGAGTGTTGACTGTGTAATTTTTTAATGTTTTCGTTATTTTTTCCTATTTAAAATTTAAGTATTTTATTTTATTTCGAAATATGCCAATGCTAACGAATTTTATGTATTTTTATATTGTGTAAGATCAGGGCCGTCTTAAGATTTCACAGTGCTTGCCGCTCCATAAGCACCCTAACTAGGAAACTGGGTGTTATGGATTAAACAAAATATCTAGCTAAAAAAAATAATTCAGGAGCATTATAATGTTTTGATAACATTATATTCTCCTAGGTTATTTTATTAACTAGGTTCTATACCATATTATAACATATAAAATTGTGTAACATATTTAAAATTACAATTAAATAAATTTTTTTGGTTCAAAATCAGTATAGGAAGTTTTTATGAACCCTTGGATCAATACCGGCCTGTTCTTCTGCCTAATTTGCCCTTTGGATAAGACGGTCATGTATAAGGTATTGGAAACGAATTATATACTATTTCATGTAAATTAATAAAAATCTGGATAGCAGTGTCTAATAATCATGACTGAATTCTAAGATAAAAACATATGTTTTATTTCTGAAGTCGCAATTTCAAGAACCTTTTTACCTTTCATAAGTAATTCCGACAGTCTTATAGAATTCTTCAGTATTTTGAACTCTTTATGGAGATTCCATTAAAGTTTCCGATTTTTTTATGATTTTATTTGAAAATTTAAATCATGAATATATCATGATATTGCACATGAGTGTACTTTAAATAATTGAGAAGATATAGTCAACATCCATCTCAATATAAAGAGATGTTTGGTGAGTGATTTATACTTTAAATACTTACACACAGGATTTTAAAAATATTGTTCATCAAACACATAGTAATTTCCCTGCTATGTTTATACAAACACAATGAAAAAACATGCAAAATCAAAGCATTGCGTTATAGTTTTTTTCAATGAATAGTATCTTACATATAATTTTCAAGAAAAAGGTATACTATTTTAACGTCATAAAAAGTGATTAAAACATATCTGATTATTTACCATGTTAAATGATTTTAAAGCTGTAATATTTCGAAGGGAATTTTCATAACATTTGTTTGCAATGGGTTGATTAGTTTTTTTAAATCCTGCGCGCAAATGAAATTCATGTTCCACAACTTATGTATAATCGATTTACGTAATATATTATTAATATATACATTTGCAATGCTTAAAATTATTACACTGACTTTAAAATCCGTATCTGGGGAGGAGCTTATTTTATGTAATTATGGTAGAAACAAAATCTATAGTTTTTGCTAAGTAATAAACAGTCACACTTTTGCTATTGCTTTTTCGTTGCTAAAAGGTCCTTTAACATTTTATGTTTTAAACGCAAGCGATTAAGATTTAAAAATAAGTGTCAGTTACTTGCGATTTTGTTTAGTTATATTAACGTCCCGTTTTGAAGCAACACTAGGGCTTATTTTAGGACTGACCTCGTCATTTTGAACCGCGGTCACATGACTAGGACGACACCTGAGTTGGCACCCCCTCTCCAAACTTTCGTCTCACAGCAGAGGGAGGACGTTTCACCCCTACCTATGATTTAACAGGCAACACAGTTACTTCAGAGTCACAGCTACCATTTTTGTCGGTTGAATGCAGTTCCAAATGTTAGTATTTTGCCGCAGAGTATATTTTTTTATTCGGTTGTGGAATTCATCAAAAGATGCTACAGACATTCATCTGCACGTTGTTCTTCCAAAAGTGAGGCGATTATAGTCTCGTTTCTTTTGATTGATGGGTGCAAGACCATATTGCTGCTATTTGATTCCGATCCATACTGAAACAGCTATGAAATTAGAAACCGCACTCAAATACTGACGGCGCAAATCGTCAAGTGTGAAAGCAAACATGACACGGCAAAGAAAATAAACAACTTTACGCCGTAACGGTTAAACCGCATAATGTGAAAGGGGCCTAAGGTATGTGACGTCATCATAGATTCAATATTTACTCAACTACAGACAACAATAAAATGAACAACAAAAAATAGCGTATTGCAATAGCGGTCCACGATGAAGATCAATAATTTGTTTTTGAAATACGTCATATATTTGTTTTATTCACATTTTTATTTAAGAATTGAGACTGAGTTTAGTCTAACGAATTCAATTAATAAGAAAGGCCTTGGGATAAGTTTATGAAAATTTTGACAAAAATAGTTCGTTCCTTCTTTGACCCAGACCTTGAATAATCTATTCCAAACTTTTTTTCCAGTTATCATCAAGTTTAGAATAGAGATAAATGCTAATTGACTTCAAGTTCCGAATTGAGAGAGATCCAAGTCCTGGCGTCTCAGCAAAATCCTCAATAATGAGAAAAAGTCTAGACATAAACATGAAGATAAATGTTTACGCAAGCAGGTTTATTTTATTCGTCTGATTTATGGTTCAAGTAAATGGTTATTGAATTACTAACTTCAATAAAGCAACTCTCCTCAAAGCTTACTGGCACACAGTAAAAGAAAATTTTGTGAAATTGTTACTATGCATCGAATAAATATACATTTCCAAAGAAGAAATATTTATAGATATTTGTTAATCTAAGTCACAAATCACTATATTGAGCACAAATCTCTTAAAAAAAAGATACAGTGAGTATCGATCCACCAATACAGTTAAGTTAAACCTTTGCAATGCCAAGTCGAGGTGGACACGATATCAATTTTTTTTAACGGCAAGTATCTATATCATATTTTATCAACTATGTTTTTATACTTTAATCACCTCTTTATTATTCTAATCATTAATAATAAAAACGTGAAGAGGTGAAATGAAATGCAGTTTGCGGCAAAAGAATGAAGAAATCTAATAGACTTTTTCACAGTACATTCAGTTTAGCTCTATGTGAGCTACTTTAGTAGTAGGAAAAATGTCCGATTTGTACTAGATTTCCAGCCAAGTGTTATTTAACATTTCCTGCGTCTTTAAACTTTTGCGTTAACCCCTTCTTGGTCGATTTTTTTTTTTTTTTTCGAATTTCATACCCAAAAAAGGCATTTTTTTATAGCTGAAAATTAATATGTACTCTATCCTGAATACGAAAATGCAAAACATTTTTGTCAGTGAGCAGTTTTTGCTTGACCTACTGGTGATCATACATGTGATATCCCGTTCACTGGTATCCAGTTTTCCCCGCAATGCACCCAAGTTTTAAATTGAAACAAAATGCTCTCTGATAATATATATTTCAAATCTATTGCTTTGAGGTATTTTAAATAAATGTTTGCGTGAAAACAATTGTACAAAAAAAATGTTTTTTTCAATTCCTACTACTAGTTCACACTCTTCCTATATATATATATATATATATATATATATATATATATATATCTTGTTCAAATTTTCAATAATTAATAAAATACTTTTTATTCATCCACTCAAGTTCAAATACATTTTTTAAAACTTGTAGTGGATGACACTTGATGATAATACAGTTTTTTCAAATATTAATTCATTAATTAAATTGAATTAATTAATTTTATTTATTAGAGCCTCGAAACTTTGCCGCCAAATCGCCAAATTTGTCGCCAAGTCGCCATGTTTGTCGCCAAGATTAGGATTACCAAACAATGAGTAAAATTTTCAATCGTTAATAAAATACTTTTTATTCATCCACTCAAGTTCAAATACATTTTTTTAAACTTGTAGTGGATGACACTTGATGTTAATACAGTTTTTTCAAATATTAATTCATTAATTAAATTTAATTAATTAATTTTAGTTTTATATGGGAGAAAAAATTTTCTAAAATAAAACTTTTCTTTGTTGACCTAAGTAGGAATTGACTTTAATTTTTTTTTACATTACTTGTTTTTAAATTGTTTTATACCTTACCATGAAAATAGCTTTACGATCTTCCTCGACCATCAGAGCGTAAAAATCACATTGAAGTCATTTATTGCCGATTATTTTATTGTTTACATTGTCAAAATCGTAACGAGACGCGTAAGTAGCGACGAATTCACTTTCAACAATGTAATTTTTCTTTTCGTCGCAAGACATGCGGCGCCTACCATACGGGCGCAATAAACCGAACGTATGACGCGAGACGCCAACCAGGAGAAGGTTAAGCATAAATTGAAGGCACACTTGGTGACTTCTATGGTACATTAGGCGAAACTTTCTTTGCACTATTTTCAGTGATTTCGTTTCCGCTAGCCGCAATACACACTGCGCTTTCTCCTGGGCAGTCGCCATTTCCTTTTCTTATTGCTTCTGCCAAGTAATTAGGGCTATCTACCTTAATACTAGAGAAAAAAACAGTTAGATTTATTCATTCTTTTGCCGCAAACTGATTTTCCTTTCAACTTTTCGTATTTTTGTTGTTAATGTTTGAAATAATAAAGATCCTTCCCTGACACCCAATGTTATATATATTTTAACTTAGTACTCGTTCTTATTAGAGATTGCGATTACTGCAAAAGAACAGGTTTTCGGTTAAGTCGGTTTTTTCACCTCCAGTTTAACCTGGCGGTTGAAACCGCTCAAAATAACCGGTTTTTGATTATTTTCTTTTTTTAAAACAAAGTTTCTGGAAAGAATTTTTATTACTAATATACAATAAGTAAGTATTAATGCACTAATTAATTAATGTAATACATAATGATTATAAATAGGTAATTAATACAATATGTAATAATAAATGAGTAATTATTGCAATAGGTAAGTACAGTGAAACCTCTCTGAGCGGCCACCTCTCCGTTCCGAGAAAAATTGGCCGCTCAGAGGGGGTGGCCGCTCTGAAGGGTTTCGTTACAATTACAAGATAATTGCTATAATACATAATATAAACAAGTCTGACACATATTTCTTATTTAAAATGAAGTTTGAGACTTATCTAAAGAGAAAATAGTACTTTATTTAATAATTTTTTACATTTTTTGTGAAAAGGATACAATTTGTGACTGTTTTAAGTTTTTACCCTTCTCGGAAAATTCTCTATAATACTCTTTTTCTACAATACTCTCTTTCCCTATTACCCTTCTCCATTTTTTCAAGTTCGTTTTTCAGTTTAAAAAGTAAATCTCTAGCCGATGCGTTTGTTAAATGGGATGGGCGAACCCACCAGGCGGCCGTTCAGAGGGGTTGGGTGGCCGTTGCTAGGGGTTATTTTAACATTAGGTCTATGGGCCGAAAAATCCGTGCCACGAAAAATTGGCCGTTAAGAGGGGTGGCCGCTATGTAGGGGTGGCCGTTCGAAGAGGTTTCACTGTATTATAGACAAAATTTTTATTAACATTGTTTTCACAAGAAATTAATTCATTGGCCAATATTTATCAACTAATCTGCTCGTAAAGACTCTTTCAGCAATGTGTTGATCCTTGAGTAGACACCTCTCATCGGAAGCAACATCATTCAACGTAGATCTTTCGAACGCCGCAGAACTTCCGTCTAAAGATAAATATTTTTTTGGCTACAAAAAACAGACGCCATTTGCAGACAAAAATTTTTATTAGTATTGTTTTTGCAGGAAATCAATCCATTGGCCAATATTTATCTGCTCATAAAGACTCTTTCAGTAATCCGCCAACCAACAGACGCCGCGAGGAAGCGGTTGTCGGTGATTGGCCCAAGATGATGAAATTCAAAGCTTTATAACTTGGTAAATTTTAGTCTAGTCGAACCTAAAATCGAGCCTATCTTCCGACCCGGTTTTTGGATTTAAAAAAAATAACCGGTTTAAGCCGGGGCAAAAAAAATAACCGAAAAAACTGGCTAACGGAAACAAAAAAAAAACCCAGTACGTTTTTCCCATCCCTAGTTCTCATGCAGAGTAAAAGTGCACAGCCCACGCGCGTGGGACTGTACCCTTTCATATATTAGTATTAGTACACAGTTTTAATTTTTGTATTTATTTACCTGAACGTTGACATTCACATCGAAGGAAAGTAATCTATAAATACGTAGTTACTGCGTTAATTTACACCAGCGTGGCCACTCACACTCAAAGAAAATATTAATTACATTTATTGGTAAACAAATTATCGTAGCTAAAATTTAAAATATTTTTTTAAAAAATTTCGAAATCAGATTTTTTTTTAAAAAATAGGGCGGTAAAAAATGTTATCATTGGGAAGATATTTTTTTGAATTTTAAAATGTTTAAAAATACCGTTTTCTTTTCATTCAATTTCCGAAATTATAGCCAGTGAACATGAAAATAATGAAACCGAAAAATCAACTGTGGAAAACCGTCAATTGAATAGTTAATTTGGAATATTTTTAAAAGATTTGAAGCCCAGTGGTGTAGTCGCAAAATAAGCAATACCGGAAGGCTCCAACCTGGGTGACAAAAATCGACCTGTTTTAAGGAGCATAAAGATTATCAAATAAGTTAAATTAGTAAATAAAGCAAATTTAAAAATAAATTTAAGCATACATTACAAAATTTAAACAATGTTTAAGTAGCGCGCAAATATGTCGCTGCATACAACAAACAAAGGAAGTTTCTTCTTTACTGATATTTATATGAAGGCATTTTTGCCGGAAGGCTAATAATTTTTAACTCAATCTTGTTAGCGGTATTATGTTTGTTTTTTCTTGCTGAAAATTCCTTTGTTGTTTACTTATCTTGTTTCTCTTGTGGTTTAGGAAATTTCGGGCTATGAAGAGGCTTTGGTTAGACTTAGGTCAAGCCTCTTACAGAAAAATTTCCCAATTTATTTGAATCCATTTCGAATTTAGACTATGACCCTTGAAAAAGTGGACTATAATGGATTCCTTGTCTGTTTAATTCGATTCTATCTGAGTTTATTTCGGGGCTTTTACTTTCTTTGAATTAACATTGTTGTTTTAAGGACGTTTTCAAAAATTTTCCTATTTATTTCTCGTGAAAAAAAGCAGTCTGACTCCACTGCACCCCTGGTTTTTATTTACATTTTATATAAATTCTGCTTTAAATAGAATTTTTAAATCGTTTGTTAAATGTTTCTTAACATTGTGAAATCGTCTGTCAGAGCTATATTAATTTTCAACAATAGAAAATCTTTTTCTGAAAAGTAACTTTTATAAGGTTTGCCGCATTCCAACGGCAATCGAATAAGAATTGCCTGACTTATCGACCCAAACCCCTGTTGAAGCCAGTCTAAATTGTTTGTTACGTCACGTATAGGCATAATCATTTTTGACCATGCATAATAAAGAACATTCTTATGCGAAAGAATACGAAAATCTAGCGGCAAAATTTTCATTTCTACTTTTATGAAGCTCGCTTACGAAAGAGAAATTACAATCAATCATTTTCTGCAGTTGACGGAGATGCAAATAGCCACTGAAAACTGACGTCAAGGGACTACGGTTATGATTAAGTTTCTGTCTCAATATGAATGTTATTGATTTTTCGAGAAAAAAACTCTAAATATAGATTGTGATAGATGGTTTGATATCCCTGTCCTTGAATGAATTGAGCCGAAAACCCTGAACTTCATTGTCTTATAAGAGGCCGATAAACGATGGGTATAAATCATTGGAACTTCAATTTTGCATGCAGTTTTATATTATAGGTCAAAGCAGATCGTTTTTTCATCGATTAATAAAAATAAAGCACGAGTATTTTTACTTTCTCGTATACGAAGTATACAAAGAGTAAGTATTGTAATCGTCAAAAAATTCGAACTCGAGATTTTGACGAATCTCCACTTTTTAGACCTCCCTGAGTCCGAAAAACACAATTTCTGTCTGTCTGTGAACACGATAACTCAGAAACTATTAAAGCTACATGGATGGAATTTGGTATGTGGTCTTTACACACAATTTGCAGGTTTGTATCAAATTGTGGACAAAATCCGTCTACGGGAAGTCTGCCTGCCTACCTGCCTGGCTGTCTGTCCGCGGTTATGTGAACACTATAACTCAAAAACTTAAATAGCTAGATGGATAAAATTTGGTACACATTTTTATCATTAGGAATGTAGGTGTGTATCAAATTATGAACCAAATCCGTCAAGGGTTGGCTGTCTGTATAATCGCATACTTTTGAACGCAATAACGTCTTTAAAAAATTACTTTGATGAATGAAATTTGGTATGTGGCCTTCTTACCTTAATGGAAGACCTGTGTCCAATTTTTGTGTCAATCGGTTAGAAAAAAGGCGTTCAAATTGCAAATTTCGTTTTCTTTATGTTACACTCAGCCCTATTGGTAATCACGCAGGTTTCTAATTCCACTTCCGCGTTGGGCGACCTTCGGAAATCGTGGTATGACGTTTCGCTTATTTTTTGCACACTGCGTTTGGGGTTCTTGTTCTTTTTACTGCCTTTTAGCTTATTTTTTTCTCTACACGTATTAGAACTATACAAGAAAGTTTAGGGGAGACCACTCCCACTTGTTGCTTTCTCGTATACGAAATATATGAAGAGAAAGTACTGTAATCGTCAAAAAATTCGAACTTGAGATGTTGATGAATCTCCACGTTTTAGACCTCCCTGAGTCCGAAAAACACAATTTTGGAATTATGTCTGACTGTAAACACGATAACTCAAAAACGGCTAGAGAGATGAATTTAGGTATGTGATCTTTAGACATAATTTGTAGATTTCTATCAAATTTTGAACAAAATCCATAGACGGGAAGTCTGTCTGTCCGTGTTCATGTCAACACGATAACTCCAAAATTTAAATAGCTATATGGATAAACTTTGGTACACAGTTTCACTATTAGGAATGTAGGTCCGCATCAAAGTTTGGACCAAATCCGTCAAAGAGTTGACTGTCTGTCGGTCTGTATAATCGCATGCTTGTGAACACGATAACTCCTAAATGCAAAGACTTAGTTAAATGAAACTTGATATGTAGTCGTCTTATCTTAATTATAGATCTGTGTCCAATTTTGGTTTTGATCGGTTGAAGAAAAGGCGTTCAAATTGCATATTTGGTTTTTTTCACCATTCCATGACGCAGAAAAGGGCGCTTTTTCCCCACCTGTGTTAGGGAATGGAGCGTATTACTACCGCTTGGTGCACTTTTTTCCCACCAGTGTTAGGTCGTATACGGGAAAGTTTCGGGGAGACCACTCCCGCCTGTTTAATCGGTGTACAAAAGAACATTTCGGATGTCAAAAATATCTTCGAACTGGGAAATTCAGTTTAACTTTCCAACCTAGTGGGATTTTTTACTTTTTTGTATAAAATATCAGACTATTTTATAAATTTTTTTATATGAACCACTAGCAAATAAGTTCAAAAACTCTGGAAGCGTAGCGAATTCCTATTTATATATACCAAGGGTTTTAAAAACTTTCTAAAACGCGAGGTATGCGTGTGTGTCATAAAGGGCATTTCGAAGCTACTTTTTTTCTTTAAACTTTGACATGTTTTTTTTATTTATTAAATTATAGAAAGGGAAATTTTTGAAGAATTTTCACTATATTTTTTATTTAATTTCCAAAATGAACTATTACGCAACAATTAGTTACTGAAAAAAGATACGATACAACACGATACTTTCCTACAAAAAGTTCAAATTTCTATTGAATTTCTTTTCTCTGATGTGCGATTTCTGGAACTTTTGAGCAAATTTCTGAAGGTTTTGCACACAGCGGTTTTAAGAAAGTATTAGTTTCGAACTAATTTTTAGCGTTTCTGGAAATTCCCCCACCCCCTCTTTTTTATTCTCTCTCCCTCTTTTTAAAAGCAGATTCAATTAGATTAATTTCCATTTCGAAACTATTTTGGGACGGGACTCTTAATTTTGAATCATCGTCATTGAAAAAGATGATTCATGAACCGACAGTCTCTACGAACTTCCGCGTCACTCCAACAGGTAGACGTTCGTTAGTAGTTTCTTCCATAAATAACCTGATTACATTGATCATTTTACTAAAACAATTTTTATTATTTAAGAGTAATTTACTTGAAATAAAAATGATCAACAGATTTCGAAGACACGAAGCAAATTTGATTTTCTTTCCTTAAATGCAAATTTTGTTATAGTCAACTTCTGTGATGACTCAATGCGGACGGGCCTCTTAATTTTGAATCATCGTCATATGAAAAAGATGATTCATGAACCGACACAATCTCCACGAACTTCCGCATCACTCCAACAAGTAGACGTTCGTTAGTGGTTTCTTCCATAAATAACCTGATCGCATCGATCATTTTACTAAAACAATTTTTATTATTTAAGAATAATTTACTTGAAATAAAAATGGTCAACAGATTTCGAAGACACAAAACAAATTTGATTTTCTTTTCTTAAATGCATATTTTGATTTGGTCAACTTCTGTGATGACTCAATATGATTTCATTCTAAATCACGAAACCTTTTTTTTTGAAACGCTAAAGATTGCGAAATTCAGTTTAAATCGATGATGTTTTAATATTAGGAACAGCAAGTTGATTGTTGAAAACGGCTAGAGTTTAAACATTAACAATGCATTGTGTGAAAAAAATAATTTTTTACTGCGCATGCGCGAAAGGTAGCGTAATTTTTCATCCACAACTTCAGAGCTAGATATATAGGGCAACTTATATAAAAATTCCAGTTCAATACCATTAAGATTCAGAAAGATTTCAGCATTTTGGCCAGCGCTGTTTTATTTTAAATGCCATCTGCTGCCTCTAGATGGCGTTTGCGCACCCATGTTCCTATGTGATTTGGGATGCTTATCGTATGCCTGACCTACCTTTTTCGGAGCACTCTGTATACAAAAAAAACATTAAGTGCTGTAGAGAAGAAGCCAGAGATCAATAATATAAAAGAAGAGATAAAAGAATACAAGGGGAAAATAACCTTGACTTGGATTAGAGCACACATGGGGAATTTTAGGAATGAGCGTGCAGATCAATTAGCCAAGGAGGCAACATTAATTTCAGATGAAACAATTAGTTTTGCTCCCTCTAGAAACCAGATAAGAAAAGAAGGAAATAAAATTATAAAGGACGTGTGGCAAAATCGTTGGAATGATTCAAAAAAGGCGCGATGGACCAAAAACCTAATAGATAAAGTTCACGTGGATAGACTATATGGCGATTTCTACATAAAGCAAATTTTGACGGCACATGGAGTTTTTAGAGAACATCAGGCTAGATTTTTCGAAAAAACGTCGTTATGCGGCCAAGAAACGGGATCTGTTCTTCACGTAATTAAAGAGTGCGAACTTTGGACCTCATACAGAAAAAACTAGCCTAGTGGATGGCAATCAATGAGTTTAAAAGACTTGATAAATAATGCCGATATTCGTGTCTCATTGCGAGGACTTCTTCACGAACTGCTAATTAAAGAATTAGACTTATCGTCGACGTTCAGTGAAACTGTTGTTTCCCGTCTCTGAAAAAAGAAGAGAAAAAAATATTGTAAAATAAGTATTGTTCAATCTGGAGTAGGATGTATCACATTTTTCCTGCACGACCTAGGCCAGGGCGGAGTGTTCTCCCCTAAACTTTCTCGTATACTTCCCCAAAAAGGTGCCGTTTCCTCTTCCCCCGCGTGGCTAAAAAAATTCGAACCTACTGTTACCCAGAATCCAATGACTACCGTATTTTTTTTTCCATTATAGTGATTGAAAAATATCTTGGTAAAGAATCAAATTCAAAGAAATGCGTACCGATTCTCCGCTCTTACCGGCTCAAGGACAAACTGGCGTAATGCGCTTCATAGCTTTCGCGTGCACAGAAGATTGCTACCAGTACGCATGCGCGTGGAGATAACTTTTGAAACGAATCCTTTAATTATACAGCCCGACGGACAGTCAACCCTTTGACAGATTTGGCCCAAAATTTTATACCGACCTACATTCATGATGATAAAACTGTGTACCAAATTTTATCCATCTAGCTATACAAGTTTTTGAGTTATAGTGTTCACATGAAAGTGGACAGACAGACAGACTTCCCGTGGACTGATTTCGTCCAAAACTTGATAAAAGCCTACAAATTATGTGCCAAGATCACATACCAAATTCCATCCCCCTAGGTCTAATAGTTTTCCGAGTTATCGTGTTCACACATACACAGACGGACATAATTCCAAAATTGTGTTTTTCGGACTCAGGGAGTTCTAAAACGTGGAGATTCGTCAAAATCTCGACTTCGAATTTTTTGTCGATTACAATATTTTCTCTATGAATAACTTCGTTTACAAGAAAGTGAAAATGAATCCGTTTCACTTATTTATTGAGCTTTGAATAAATTTTGTAACTGTCGTTAAAAGGAAAATTCCGGGCTAAATTTCCTCGCGATTATCAGATATACAGAGGTAGAGGAAAGCAAAAGATAAATCTTGCAATTATCTCTTCATGTTAGTTAAAAACCGCTGAAACAAGAATCGTTTGGCCTTGAAAGTAAACGAACGATAATGAGCTCTTGAGAATGGAACAATTTCAGATAATACCGTTTAGTTTCGACATTTACCTAATTTAAATTCTTTTATTCACGGAAGAGATTACATTTTTCCGTTTGTCTCGTTTTGAAATAATATTTTCTCCTGATCCGCAGATTTGCAAAAATCACTCATGTAAGATCACAAAAATGTACAGATATGCTGAAGTTTAAGAGGAAAATGCTCTCAGAAAACACCATATTCCATGAATTTATTCAAACTTTTTCATCACAAAAATCTTAATCTGTTATGTCCTGCTTTGTTTATTTTTTTTAAAGTCTGTTAGAGTTTTCTTCCCTTTTTTGTTAATTAGTGAAAAATTGTAAATAAATAAAAGGAAAATCATATTATGATTTTCCGGGCGCCACTTACTCTCGCTACGCCATTGGCAATGGTGACAAAATGCTAATGCGTTTATGTCACTTTTTAAAGTCAAAT